>LBNU01018014.1:0-37717 GCA_014162995.1 Artemisia annua | reverse complement strand
GGGTTAAAATATCAACATGTTGTTCATTCTGAGAAACATGCATGGGACAGATACGATGAGTAATAATGTTGTTTTATGTTAAGTATTTTCGTTTCGTGTCTTTCTTTTTTCCGTATCGTGTTTATTTGTTTTCTATATCGTTTGTAACTTGGTGTAATGTTGCTTTAACTTTGAAATTGAATTAAAGGCTTAATTACTTCAAATACAATTCATATACTGTAACATTCACACTATAACACCATACTCCTACCACGCCGGTGGTTGACCGGTTGCGACCATACGTGTTCGACTGATTTCATCCATTTGGAACGTTTTCGGCAATTTTCGCTCGTTTTCATATGTTCTAAGCTATTCTGAACGTTTTCTTCTGTATTATAATATTGTACGACGTGTTGTAATTGTAATCTGTTGGAATTGTAATTCATTCTCTTCCTTTGGAGAATTTGAGAAGGATGCGGTGGCCTTACTAAAGGCTATATATCCGAAGATTCTCGTTGACTCAAGACATTGGATCGAGCACGTGCGGCTGCTCATAATTTTAGTAGGATTGGATTCGCTATATGTAACACCCCCAAAAATCGGGTCTAGCGGAAGCATACAAGCATTGGGGTGCTACGAAATTGGTATCACAACTCAAGGATCAAAGAATGGTTTTTATTTCATTAATAAAGAATAAAAGTTGTCATGTAAGACATAAAGTTTACATGATATAAAAATGGTGCGGAAATAGGCCCTTAAAATAATTGAAGTGGTCCCAAATGTTCATCACAGTCGCCTATGACCATGCCCTTGCCAAGCGCCTTCAAATAGTGAGCTAACGCCTTAAACCTGAGAATACACGCTAAAAGTCAGCTTACGCTTGTGAGTTCATAGAGTTTAAGTTACAAAAACAATTTGGGACCTGAAAAGTTTTAGTGCTATGTGTGACTAGGGAGGCGTAGACATACATTCCATACTTATCACCATTCCATATCCATTACAATCATACTCATACTAGTTTACCACCTTTCGCGAAGGCGGAGGGTCAGGGGCGAGCGGGCCACATCTCGACGGTACACTAGCCGGGTTGCACTTTAACAGTAAGGAACCACCCATTACTGCCCCGAAACTAGGCCGTAAGTAGAGTCTATTCCAAACTAGGGTATCGCCCTAGCTTTAGGTCAACATCTACCATTGTCTACCCTTAACTAGTCCACACATGTAGCAAAACAAAGTAGTAGCAGGTCCAAGAAAACAGTTTGAGCTAGAAAGCTCTCATATAAACCAGGCAAACACATAATGCCTTCAAATACTCAATTCAAATATATCGATAAATCACTCACTCAATCAATCAATCAATCAATCCAATCTTCATTAAACCGTTCACGTATTCAAGTAAGCAATCATTGAATTTAGTTAAAAGAGCATGTATTCTCCCCCAAAAGTAGTTATGAAAACTTATTTAAAAGAAGGGGGCTATGAACTCACCTTAGCCACAGCAATGCAAGAATCACGATCGACACAACTTGGCATCAAGAGCTAATCACAACGATATCCAAAAGATGGGCACAATGGCAACAAGTAGTACGAACACGAGGGTACATCCTAGTACGCATACGATATCTCAAAATATAGTTCGTACAATAATAAAGTCTATAAAAGACGATGTGTCATAGTTTTCATGAATTACTCAAATCATTACTTATAAGAAGTTAAGTATCAATGTTTTCATAAGAAAGCTTTACGTTTCGTGTGGTGTGGTAAGAAGACATAGACTCGAGATGTAACTCACGCCAAAATGAAAAGACGTCAACATACAACTCATGCCAAAGAGGAAAAGATATTGTCAAGATCAAGAAATACTAATAAACTCAAGTCATTTAAAGAAAATCTAGACAATGACGACAATTAACCATTTAATATAAAATAGATCTATTGTTAAGTTTCGGGATTTACCCCATAATCCCAAATAGCTTAGAATAATCCAATAAGTTTTATAAGGAAATCACAAGTTAATAATTTAAATTTGAAAGAGTTTTAAGGATTAATTAAAACTATTCATTTTAAATTCTTTGTCGGGTTTTATAAAAATAATCTCGAAAAGGATTAGAAATAAAAGTGTAAGTTTTAGAAATGAAATGTAAGTTTAGGAAAGTTTATAAATTTCGGCATGACGCGTCCATTTATATAACTTCCCCAAGTCAAAAGAATTTAAACAGGCCAACTCTCCAAAACAATATTTCCCGACAATTATTAGAAACTATAAAGGTATATTCGTTGATTATTAGACATTATTTACTTATTGTGTATTTGTTACGAATCAAATATATTAAATTCGTATAGAGTCTAATATATTGTATTCGGTTGAGGTCCAATAAGTTCAAAATGTCCAATGTCCGACACTTATTGATATAAGTCAAATAAAAGTCCATATGTCCAAAATTATATTCGCCATCCAAGTATTTAATCCGTATTGTCCAATACCAAGTCATTAACCCAAATATATCCGAAACGTACCAATGTCACGAGAGTCAAAATAATTCAAGTTGGGTTAGTAATATTATTGTCTAAGTTAAGTTCTATTTTTACTAATTGGTTAAAACTCACTACATTATTACTAGTCAGACATCCTTTAAACCCATGGGCTTATAAGCCCGTTAGCCAAACAACTAACCCTTAATTTCAATGGGCTTGGAAGCCCAATTTATAAAAGAAATAAGCATTACCCAATTGTGGCTTATGAGCCCATACGAATTCCAATTGCAAATTAGACATAAAAGTCTTGTAACTCAAATTTAGTTTTAGAAATGCAGTTTTGTTAAGGGAATGATGAAACACGATTACTGAACGCACCCAAACATAGCCCGACACCTCGGGGTGTCTTGAGCCGAGTCTCACAACGAAACCAATGAGACTCGAGACTCACATGAGTCCTTCTACTTGACTGATCAAACTAACACATCTTTGTTTTATCGTTTCAGTGACACTATTCAAGCAAACCATCCTTAGACTAACAAAGTCAAATCGAGAAACAACCAACACCCTATACGATTTCTTTGCTGTGCCGAGACCCAAAATAACACAACTAGCACCCTCTTGGGGTGTGGCTCAAGTCGAGATCAAAACAACAGGCATAACTGAATCCTTACCACACGAAATAAATCAATCACAGGTTTAAATTCGTTTTTAATCCAAGTTTAGTATCCACAACTTTAATAACTTGTTTTTATCCCTATTAATATCCACGAAAACCTGATAATGACAACACCAAAAGGTTTTATTACAAAAATAAATAACAAAAAGGATTTCACGATTTACCGAGCTGAGAAAAAGAAGAGATAGGGTCGAGATGAGGAGGCGAGGATGGTATCTTCTTCGAGTACAACTCGAATCGATACTAACCCATATGAGACCACGAGCAGGAACACAAACATACCCGAGATAAATCTCATTCGTGACCTTCTACTTCAAACCATATCGAATCAAATCAAACAAGCCCTCGTAACATGTCGGTTGCGGGTGAACCAGAGGTATAAACAAGTCAAAAAGTGTCGAGTAAACCCACTCTCATCCTTCGGTTATCAAGAACACTCAAAGGAGGAAANTTTATATTTTTCTGGCATTGGAGGAGGAGGAGAAGCAATCCTTGATGGTTGCAGAGGAGGAGAAGTATCCCTTGAACGTTTTGTTTTCTTTGAACCAGGATTTGAAGATGATGAAGCCATTGTAGTTCGATCAATTCCAAACCAAAATGAATACGTATAGTAATGCCAAGATGAAAGAATTTGGTTGTAATTCCTTTGTATTTATAGGCACACAAGAGTCGTAATGTCACAACGTTTAAGTGTCAGAACGGTACTTTTCACAACGGTTAATTTACAGTAACTTTTTTAAACAGTCACAACGTTTCCCAATATGTATTAAATTAACGAGTTGTAAATTTTTAAAAAATAAACTAATCCTATCTAAATTCATTTTTCAACTAACTTAATATATTTTTAGTTAATATATAATTAGGATAATTAAAGTAGATTACAACAACTTTATTTATGTTACAAGGATAAACGTGTACATGGTTATTGGTCAAAGTTCAAATTTTTAACCTTCCAAATTCCACAATTAATTTCTGTCGAAGTAGTAGGCCTATAAAACTTTTACCTTTTTACTTCATTTCATCATTCTCAAATTAAACAATACTTAACACATACATTCAAATCTGCAAATGGATCAAGCAGGTTTGTGGTTTTTGTTTCTTACACATATTTAATTACCAGTTTTATAAAATCTCTACAAACATCTGTATATATTTAATTAGATATATACGTTACATATATCATTTTCTTAATTTGGTCCATTTCTAACCGTTTTATATATTGAGTGCTTTATTTTTTACAGCGGCATCATCATCCATACCCAAACATCCTGCAGTTTTGTATCTTGAAGAAATGGATAAAATAAGGAAGAGGAAGAGGAAGGAATGGGAGAAGAATCAAAGGAAGAAAAGGAAGAAGCACAAAACAAACATGTAACACCCCCAAAATTCGGGTCTAGTGGAAGCATACATGCAATGGGGTGCTACGAAATCGGTATCACAACACAAGGAACAAAGAATGGTTTTTATTTCATTTATTTGGAATAAAAACTGTTATGTAAAGCATAAAGTTTACATGATATAAAATAGTGCGGAAATAGGCCCATAAAATAATTAAAGCGGTCCCAAATGTTCATCAGAGTCGCCTATGACCATGCCCCTTGCCAAGCGCCTTCAAGTAGTGAGCTATGGCCTTAACCTGAGAATACACGCTAAAGGTCAGCTTACGCTGGTGAGTTCATAGAGTTTAAGTTATAAAAACAGTAGCGGACCTGAAGAGTTTAAGTGCTATATGTGACTAGAGGCAAGTATAGACATCACAATCACAATCTCAATCTCAATCTCAAACTCAATCTCAATCAATAATTTATCATCTTAGGAAAGATGAATCAACGGTCACTAGCCAGGTCACAGCCCGGATCTAGGCCGCAGCAGAGTCTATTCCAAACTAGGGTCAACGCGCCCTAGCTCTAGGTCAACTCTACTTCCGTCTAACCTTATCTAGCCAACACATGTAGCAAAACCAAGTAGTAGCAGGTCCAAGAAAATGAGTTGAGCTAGGAAGCTCTCATATATAAACCAGGTAAACACGTAACGCATTCGAATATCCAAATCAAGTATATCGGTAAATCAATCAATCAATCAATCAATCAATCAAATCTTAATCAACCAAATCTTAATCAATCAAATCTTAATCAATCAAATCGTAATCAAACCGTTCACGTAATCAGATAAGCAATCATTGAGTTTAGTTAAAAGAGCATGTATTCTCCCCCAAAAATAGTTATGAAAACTTGTTTAAAAGAAGGGGCTATGAACTCACCTTAGCCACAGCAATGCAAAGAATCACGACGTACACAACTTGGCATCTAGAGCTAATCACAACGATATCCAAAAGATGGGCACGACGGCACCAAGTAGTACGAACACGAGGGTACATCCTAGTACGCATACGATTATCTCAAAATATAGTTCGTACAATAATAAAGTCTATAAAAGACGATGTGTCATAGTTTTCGTGGATTACTCAAATCATTACTTATAAAAAGTTAAGAATCAGTGTTTCGTAAGAAAGCTTTATGTTTCGTGTGATGTGGTAAGAAGACATAGACTCCAAGATACAACTCACGCCAAATGAACAAGACATCGACATGCAACTCACGCCAAAGAGGATTAAACATCGCCATACAACTCACGCCAAAGAGGATTAAACATCGCCATACAACTCACGCCAAAGAGGAAACGACATCAACAAGATCATGAAATATTAACAAACTCAAGTTAATTAAAGAAAATCTAGAAAATGACGACAATTAACTATTAATATAAAATAGGTCAATCGGTAAGTTTCGGTATTTACCCCATAATCCCAAATAGTTTAAAATAGCTCAATAAGTTTTATAAGGAAATCACAAGTTAATAATGCAAATATGAAAAGGTTTTAACGACTAAATAAAACTATTCCTTTTTAATTCTTTGTCGGGTTTTGTAAAAGAAATCTTAAAAAGGTTTAGAAATAAAAAGTAAGTTTAGAAAAGTTATAAATTTCGGCATGATGCGTCCACTTATATAACTTTTCCAAGTCAACGTGACTTAAATAAATCAATTTTCTCAAAACAATTTAATAAAAATTTAATAAAAGTACTCGTTAGTCATTAGGCATTATTTACTTATTGAGTATCCATTACGAATCAAATATATTAAATTCGTATAGAGTCTAATATATTGTATTCGGTTCAAGTCCAATAAGTCCAAATTGTCCAATGTCCACTATGATATCGATATGAGTCTAGTGTCAAGTTATATTTAGATATTAAATCAAGTCCCAATTCAATCATTTATAAATGACTGAGTATCCGTTTTGTTCAAGTCCAAATTATATCCGAAACATATCAACGATTAGCGAATAACTCAAACACCTTAGTGAACTAAATATATTTTGACCAAAAATAAAACATGTCAACCAACTGTTAGGACCAAACACACTTAACATTAATAATATCAACACAACATCAATTAAGTTCACATGCTTAATACAAATTTTATTCAATTTCAACTTGTTTATATATACCAAATATGTCATGGATTAATTACCCCACCTTTTGCCTGACCCCAAATAATGGATACTAAATAAATAAATAAACAGTCCCTAGTACAAGGCCATAAACGAAGTGAATAAAATCCAAAACCAAACGAGACGACCACGAGACCAACACCCTTTACAGTTTTGTTATTATAACCGGACCTAAGCAAAATACCTTTAGGTGTTCACGGTGAAACCGAGACCAAACAATAAACTATCTCGACCCCCTAGTTTGGCTGAAAATGCAAGCAACCTGGTCGCAACCAAAACCGATGCATAACACAATGACGACAACATCCGTATACTTGTTATGACTCGTAACGAGTCACGACCCAAACCCCATATGGGTCAAAGCCGGTTAACGATAGCAACAATAATAAACAACAAGCTGGAAATCAATTCCACACAGAAAACATAATCGAAATCCGAGTCAATTCGAACACAAACATCTCGAGACCCAAACACAGTATGTCGAACAACAATAACAACCATTTGCTAGTCATTTCTTACCACACAAATACTATTAGTATCTTGTTTAAACACATTTTTACCTCGAGTTTAAATCCACAAAGTTTAATGTCTCGTTTTTATCCATAAAACTTAATAACTCATTTTTATTGTAAGTTTAGATCCACGAAAACTGATAACTACAACACCAACTTGTTTCCAACAACCAGAAACATCAAACAAAAGAGCTTCAGGCTCGACTTACCAAAGAAACAAAAGAAAAAGAGAGAGACGAGAGATTGAGAGGACGGTGGTGGTGTCCTCGCGAGTACAACTCGAACCACCAACAAATCCACAACAGCTCCCAAGATACTCGATCTATGCACTAATACCTTCAAAACCTCTTATAGCCTTCGATCTATACACACAAAACAACCAAAAATGGCGCGTACACGATGGTGGAGGGGTATAACAGCGCGTGTAGTGGCTTATCGTGACGAGGGAGTCACAAGGTTGATGAGAGTGGTGGCGGTGTGTGATGGAGACGGCCGGAGGTGGCCGGAATAATGGGTGGCGGCGCCGGATGAGTGGTGGTTGCCGAACCCTAGAGAGAGANCCACACAAAACAAATCAAAACATAGTTTAATCCGGGTATATATATAACCAAACGGCTTTAAATTCATTTTCAGTATCCTCAAAAGCTCAGCAGCTTGTTTATATAAATATAGATCCACAAAACTCATTAACCTGTTTTAATCCGTATTATCCCACGAAACTATAACACAAAATCTAATAACAATAATAAAACCGGTAAAAATATGAAGATGAGAAAAGGGTCGTGGTGTCGAGCATACCACAACAGACGAAAGAAAGAATAGATGCCGGCGGTGGCGTCTTCTTCGAGTACAACTCGAACCACCAATTGAAGCAGGAACTCTAACTCGCAAGCCCTTGTACTACTTGTTACTAAATGATGATGGCAGCAAGATGGAGTAATGGGTGATGGCGTAGGTGGTTGACAGCCGTGGTGGTGAAGGCTTCAAGAACGAATCCTAGACAAGACCATGGTAACTTTAACCCGAACCAACACTAGATCTATTCTTGCCCTCGATGTAATCAACGAGACACCAGAAAAACGCGGCAAGGAAGGCGCGTACAGTAGCAGCTCGTGAAAAGGAGCTCGCGTGAGGATGGTATGTGGTGACGGTGTAGCTTTAGAAGTGGTGGTGGTGGCGCGTATAGGAGTTTAACGGCGCGTACACAATAGATCGGGGATGTGGAGGGTGAGATAAAGAGGGTTTTGTGTTTGTTTAGATGATGAAGGTGGCGGTGTGCCATGGTGGTGGTGGCCGACCATGGTGAGGGTGGCCTGAAAATGAGTGGCGGCTGAAAACCCTAGAGAGAGAAGTGAGATGGAGGCTAGTTCTAAATGAGATGAATCCCTAGCTTCCTTTCTTTTTAACCCCAAATCAAAAGTTATAATTAAATGTATAAAGGTGATTAAAGATGAAGGGTCGGATACGTAAATATCTCCATAGGGATCAGATGCGTAATTATGAAATCTTTCACGAAATAATGTTCGGGGCTCGTTTATGCGAGTAAACGAGGGATTCATGACACGGGAATCGCACCAATGCGCTTAAAATAATATTTCCGATAAAAATGATTATAAATACGTCTAGTTTCTCACGAATAATACCAAACTCAAAATAAATGATCTTTTCTCCAAATATAACTTGGGAGGAATTTTGCGGGTTGTCACAGGTTGAGGGGAATATACTCTTTTGTACTACACATTTTCCTTCACTTGTTACTTATGCTTAGCTACAAGTATTTTTTGCATTAAAATTTGTTCTTTGTGCTTTAGTATTTGTACCACTTCGTTCATGATTTAACAAGAAGACACTTTACCAATCTCTCATTCTTTCTCTCTCATCTTGTGACGAGAGTCCATGTCACCGGATAATTGCTCGACTGCTCCACCAGAACCATTGCTCGAGCTCCACCGAATAATCGAATGCTCCACCACCACTGTTTCGATTCTTGTAATAATGGATTGACTCACACGCACCATCGTCAAACACCTCTACCGATTCAGTCTTTCATTTCTGAGGTAGATCTATCTTCTCCGGCGAGGATCGAACTTCAATGATGACTCCGGCGATGACTCCGATCTTGGGATCATATCATCCGACGAAAGACAATGTGGTAGGCTCCAGCATCTCAAAAGCAGCGGGTGGGGTTACATTTATATATTTCATTTATTATTTTACATGAACTTGATCATTATGCCATTGACTCTACAATTCTTTTCTTTTACGTGGACAAACCCTAAATAGTACACTGTACAAAAGTAAATCAAATGTTATATGGTAAATTGCAAAAATTATCCCTTTGGTATCCGGATTTTGCACCCTATGCCACTCCCAAACTTTAATTACAAAAAATGTCATTACTGTTCACACTTTGTAACAAATTATATCTCTTTCGGCGTTGACCGTTGGTCAAAGGCCTACAAAATGCCTAATACATCTTCGTCTTTTCCCCTTTTGATTTCCTATTGAATTTTCAATTAATTTTATTCAAAAACGATGAACATCAATAACAAAACACATATTTTCAGGAAAGAAATGATCCACCAAGAATATAAAAACACAAACCCAGATTTGATCATATACAAACACAATCAAAATCTCCTCACTCAAAAATCAAGAACAGATCATAAAATGGTACAATAAAATAAAAACATAGCAAATTGAAAAATCAAAATCAATCACAAACAATCCATTTATGGGCCAGTAAACTCAAACATAATCCATCTCCTATTGGGACTACTTCCATTCCAAAAAAAGAAACTATAAGCTTACGAATCATGGATTATATAGAGAGAGTGACAACAATACATCTAAAAGCACAAACCCTTGATATAACACAGGGTAATGCGACCCTAATGATTCAGTCCGTAGCCTTTTGATATAACACAGGGTAATGCGATCCTCTTCGTGTCTAAGTAGCTTCGTTTGAAGTCCATTATCCATTGTTACTTAAACTGAAAAACAAAATTAAGCACTGATCATCTTTGCGGTTGTGAGATACATCTCTCCGGCATAAATAATTAAACTCTATCACATGAACTTGTTATGCGTCTCCGATGTACACATTTCTCCCTCCAGGATGATGACGATCTTTCAAAATCATCATCAATATGTGTACAACCCAAATCTAGATAAAATGGAAGCCATATATATAAGCCCGTAAATGCCTAAACATTATTCCGTGAGAACATGTCGATAAATACTCTCTATGCTTATCCCTCGATGCAATCTCCATTCATAACCCTTTAACAATCCATCGGCTAAAAGTAATGACTACACATAAGAAGAAAACCCGATATAACTCACACTGAGATATTGTACAAAAACCTCATAGTCACAAAAAATTGCCAACTTTAGCCGTATCATGTAACTCGAATCTTGACAATGATCGTTCCCGGAGGAGTGAAGGATGTTTGTTTTGATGTGTTTTGGTTGAGATATTTTGCAGTTTTGATTGAACAATTCTTAGTTTAGATGATGAGACAGAATAATTTCTTGGTATGAGAATGTTTTTGGTTTGGTTTTTGATTAAATTTTTTCCCGGTGCACGTAAATTTCTCGAAAGACAAAATTTTCTCGTAAGAAAGATTTCTCGAAATTTCCAACTTTCACGAAATGTTCAAATTACTCTAAAAATGAAGGTTCTCGAAATTGGTCAAATGTCTTAAAATTTCTCGAAATTGTCTTTTTCTAGATGAAAAGGTCTTTGCCTAAAAAAGTCCAAATTTCTCGAAAATTCCCAAAATTACCCGAAATTATAAAGTTCTCAAAATGCCACGTCACCTAGTTAGTGGAATCTCAACTAAACTAAAGTTCTCGAAATGTCACGTAGGATTACTCGAATTTTTTTCTCGAAACCTAAATTTCTCGAAAATTTTCTCATGGGGACCATTTTTGTTGGTGGGTTTCTCCTAAAAACTAGAAATGAATCTAGACATCCCTATGTTTCGAGAAAAATAAAAATTTCTCGAAAGATACAACACAACTAAAAGTGTGATTTTTTAATCCCTTTCTGATCCAAAAATCCCATATCTATCACGATTTATCCCACCAATCTATCAAATCTTTCACCTTTATCAGATCTAAACCCATAACTATCACCAAACTATATCAAGATCGAATCAAAACCCTTACAAATCAATGCGAACCAACTATTTTCCTAAAAAGTAAGCAACACATAAAACAAGATCAAATTTTTAATTTTAGCTTCAAACTTTAGAGCTAATCATACAAGAACATACAAGAGACCATTTTACCACCATAAAGTTTCAA
The DNA here is from genome assembly GCA_014162995.1 of Artemisia annua. NCBI lineage: Eukaryota > Viridiplantae > Streptophyta > Magnoliopsida > Asterales > Asteraceae > Artemisia > Artemisia annua. Next base: position 26,250 of record LBNU01018014.1, on the reverse strand, counting down.
AATTGACCATTTAAAGTGCAAAAAAAAAATAATAAAATAAAAAAATCGGTTTTTGAACAATAAACCCACGAAAAATTTTAAAACAACAATTTTGATCTTGTTTTTCGACATATAAACACTTCACGATTAACATTTAGCTCTTGATACCAATTGATAGTCCGTATATTTCAAGATTCAAACTTGATTCGGGTGGTCTAGGAGATGAGAAGTACTCAAAATACATTGTGTAGTTCTAGAGAGAGAAAGTAGAGAGATGGTGGAAGTGAAAAGAAAGTTTATTAGGTTAAGAGAATGAATACACAACTACACCCCTCATGGAGAGTCATGAGGGTTATTTATAGGCTCATCACATCCTAACTTTGACACTTTACAATAATAGTCCCTGCGGGCAAAGTTAGTTACATATAAAATCCAAAGACGTCAGCTTCACAAAATAGCAAAGCTAACAATTTTCCTCTAAGATACCGTCACACGTGAATGGTTATAATGAGTCATACAAGTACATAAAAAAGTAAAATAACCATGTTGTTGAAGCGCAGAGTCTCTGAGGATGTCACTGTAATCAAGACATTGAGGATGACTTGAAGTTCTTTTTTCCGACGATCTCGACTTTGATCTTTGCACTGAAGACTTTGATTTTTGTAGCTCTGAACTTTTTATACATTATCCTTGAAGTTCCTTCTGCTGAATACTTCGGCTTTGATCTTTGGCACTGAAGGCACTGATCCTTGTAGCTCTGAACTTCATATGTTGTGTCTAATTAGGTTATTACTCACTCACAATTAGTAATCCTTCTTCTTTTCGGTCTTTTTTGATTTTATGAAAATGTTGCAAAATAAGATTGAAACAAAATAGATAGAATATACAGCTCCCTCTCAAACCTCAACCTTTCAATCAATAAGTCTCTTAGTCTTCTAATACGTAGGGGAGAAAGTAGACTGTAAACTATAGCACCATGGTTCTACTATTGAGGTGCACAAGATCAACATCATCAACTCACTATAAAATGCATCCTAGTCATCAAGTGTATGGAAGTCGAAACAATAACACCAAAGTAAAAAAGTTGAAGCACTGATCATCTCTACGGTTATGAGATACATCTCTCCGGAATAAATAATTAAACTTGATCACGTGAACTTCTTTTGCGTCTTTGATGTACAAATTTCTCACTCCATGATGATGACGATCTTTCGAAAGCACCATCAATATGCGTACAACTCAAATCTTGATAAACCGGAAGCAACACATATAAGCCCGTATATGCATAAGCATTATCCCGTGAGAAGATGTTGATAAATACTCTATATAATTATCCCTCGATTCAATCTCGATTCATAACCCTTTAACAATCCATCGGCTAAAAGTAATGACTACACATAAGGAGAAAACCCAATATAACTCACATTGAGATATTGTACAAAAACCCCATAGTCATAAAAAATACCAACTTTAGCCATGTCATGTAACTCGAATCTTGACAATGATTGTTCCCGTGAGGAGTGAAGGATGTTTGTTTTGATGTGTTTCGGTTTAGATATTTTGTGGTTTAGATTGAATAAGTTCTTGGTTTAAGTGATGTTGACGAATAATTTCTTTGTATGAGAAATCTTTCGATTTGGTTTAGTTTTCGGTGCACTTAAAGGTTCTCGAAAAATTTCTCGAAGGGTTCACTTTTTCTCGAAAGAGAAAGTTCTCGAAGCCACGTCATTATCTAGAAAAATTTCTCGGAAGACCAATTTTTCTCGAAAAAATTTAAAGGTCAATGATTAACTAAAAGTTCTAGAAATTAACTATTTCTAGACGAAAAGGTCCTTGCCTAAAAAAAGTCCAAAATTTCTCGAAATGTCCCAAAAGTTCTCGAAATTTAGGTCTTTCTCGAAGCTACGTGCTAAAGTTAGTGAAATCTCAACTAATACTAAAGTTCTCGAAAGACACGCCCGATTACTCTATTTTTGTTTCTCGAAATTCCTAAATTACTCGAAATTTTTCTTGAAACCTAAATTTCTCGATTTTTTTTCTTGAAATCTAAATTTCTTGAAATTTTTTCTCGAAACCAAAATTTCTCAAAATATTTCCAATGGGGACCATTTTTGGTTGTGGGTATTTCCTAAAAACTAGGAATGAATCTAGACATCCCAATATTTCGAGAAATTTTATAATTTCTCGAAATTCTTAAACACCAAACTAAAACCGTGCCTATTTTCATTCATAGTCGATCCAAAAATCCATTTCTAGCACGATTTTTCCCACCAAATGTTCAAATCTTTCACATGTATCTAACCTAATCCCATAATAATCACCGAACCATATCAATAACGAATCAAAACCCATAAAATCAATACAAACCGACCATATTCCTAATAAACAGGCAACACATAAAACAAGATCAATTTTTGTTTTAGGTCAAAACTTTAGAGCTAATCATTTACGGACATATAAGAGACCATTTAGCACCATAAAGTTTCAAACGTTACCATTTAAAACGCAAAAAGAAAAAAAAAAGAAAAAAAAAAGAAAGAAAAGAAAAAAAAGGGGGTTTTTGAACTATAAACCCACGAAAAATTTTAAAACAACATTTTGATTTTGATTTTCGACAAACAAACACTCCACGATTCAGGTTTAGCTCTTGATGCCAATTATAAGGTTCCATTTGAGTCAAGATCCGGTGGGCATAAAGAGGAGAAGTACTCGAAATCCATATTTGGTTCTTGAGAAAGAAAGTAGAGAGAGGGTGAAAGTAAAGGAAAGTTTATTAGTTTAAAATGAATAATACACAACCACACCCCTCAAGTGAAGTCTTGAGAGAGATTATAGGCTCCTTACGTCACTACTTTGCCTCTTAAACACTAATAGTCCCTGCGGGCAAAGCTATCTTACGTATCTAGTCAAATTCACGTGTAAGACGTCAACTTCAAAAAATAGCAAAGCTAACAGTTGGAGTGGAAGAGAGATGGGGAAGATAGGTGATAGAGAAAGGTATATAAAAGATAAAGGTATTTTGGACTTTTACCACTATTAGTAATAAGATAAAACATCAAAAGACATGTATTTTTATTATAAAAAATGACATGTGTCGAGCAATGAGTGGAGTCAAGCAGTCGAGTATAACCAAAATTTGAAAAAGGATGTTGAAATTGATATTTTCTTGGACCCACTTCAACTTTTTGTACTATTTATGTCATTTCCTCTTTGATAATTTTTTTTTCCTTTGAAAAAATGTGATTAATTGCAAGGAAATTGACTAAATATTTTCACTTAGTAGATGTTTGGTATAGAAAAATGAGAATGAAGAAATGAAAATTGATTTAATTTTTTTGATTGGTAAATTAGAGAAGTAAAAAAAGGATAATTGCAGAGAATTGGTAATCCAAATTTTAAATTTTTGTTTCTACTACTTTTGGTTGGGAAATAGGAGAAATGAGATTATTTTGTAATTTTATTTTTTTTTATATATGATGTGTATTTAGTTGCAAACATATTTAAATGAATGTTTTATATAATCTAAAATCATGCTGGAATTTATGAAAGCATGCATATATTTCAAATTTGCTAGAATCCTTGTTTAACTTAGATAGTCAATTTTCTAATTTTGTTGATTTTGATTTTGTGAATAGTTATAAAATTAAATAAAACGTTAACTTTATCATGATAAAATTGTTTTTCATATTATTATTATTATTTTTTTTAATTTCGAAAGTTATGCAAGTTATATATTGTTTTGTATCTAATTTGCAAGTGTTCTTATTTAATTTTGGGTCTAATTTTTTTATGGTATTAAATGTGCTATATTTCAAATATTTTTTGGTTTTTCTAACAAAAATAATTTTCTTTTTTATTTCTCGAGTCAAGTCTCTATTGCTACCATGATTCATTTCAATTCCTTGAATTTATCTCTACCAAACGTGGCTAAGCATATGAATTGGCTTATGTTTATGTTATATATGTAGCTTATCACTTATATTATATATACCCCAAGGTCATAAATCATTACTAAATATTTGGCTTAACTTATCATAGTTATTAAGATAAAATGACAAAAGATTACATGAATATTAAAAGGTTGTGTTATTAAACGAAAGTATAAAAGTTTTTTTATATAATATTCTTATATAAGTTCATTCATTCTCGAACAAGTCATAAATTTTAAGCTTATAAAAACCCAATTATATAAGCTCATAAGCCCCCTCATATAAGCTTAGCTCATTTAATTTAGGCTTAATTAGCACATATAGGCTAATAAGCTCGTAAGCGCATCATATAAGCTTACCAAAATTTTGTAAGGTTGTCATACTATGTGTTTTAATAGTTCATGTTATTATTTTTGGGTATATACATGGCATTTAGTTATTTAGATTGGATATATATGAAATTATCTTTAAATATATATATCAACTATTATATTTTGTTTACTTTGTTTTTTCTTATAAAAAATTATTGCATTTACTAGTTTTAATGCACTTAAAAGGTAAACGTGTCAACTTAATTATCAAATATCTATTTTCATTGTATCTATTTTAAATTGAACAATTTTTGTTGGTAGTCTATCAGTAAAATATTTACATTTTATTGTTGCTTTTAACTTTGAGCTCACATTTAACATCTGCTTTATTTATTTTTCCTAAAAGTTTGAAAGAATGAGGAGGAACTGAGAAGAAGATATCTAAAAGTAGTTTTATTACATGAGAACTTTTAATGTTCCTATCGATCTATTATGTGCATATGCATCTAGCACTGCATAGACCTCATACAATAGTTATCCTAGCTTTACCGTGTCTTTTGTTTTATTTCTTCTACAATAATCACAAGCACTTCATTGATTATTGATCTATTGCTAGATATTCATTGCGTAACCCCAATGTTCATTGTGTATTTAATTTATGAATAACTTCGTCTTTCAATTATTTAATTATTTCGGGAACCCTCTAGTCGTACCACTGGGTAGTAGAACCAAAAGACCCTCTCTTTCAAAGGCGATTTCCGATCTAAAAATCCGGCGGGTTCAAACGCCATTTTTCACCCCTTTTTCATCACTTTTTTCAAACATTATGTCACAATTATTTACCAAATTACAGATTCCTTTCAATTCATAGATCGCCCTCTAATCCAAAAAAAAAAAAAAAAAATTCATTTAACCCTGATTCAATTCGAATGGAATATAAAAGTTGGGACACTATAGTTGGGACGTTAGAGGTGGTACACCAGAGGCGGGACAACAGAGGTTGGGACGTCATAGGTGGGACACCAGAGGCGGGACAACAGAAGTGGTACAACATAGGTAGAACTTTCGATTATTAAGGGTTTTGTCTTGTTTTTATTGATCTAGGATCCCCTTTCGTTAGGATTGTGGATCATTGATCTCCCTTCAATCCAAAAGGCGGTATCTCATCTAGGGATTTAAGGTTGGTTCGTATTTGAGCCCCCTTCAATCCAATGGGAATCTTTCGCACAAAGGAAGATGATGTTTCCAAGATTTCGATATCGATATTTGTATCAAATTTTCCGGAGTCTTTTTCTGCAAAAGATTTGTTCCACGTTTGTAAGCAATATGGCCATGTGGTTGACTCTTTTATACCAACAAAGCGGGCTAAGGATGGTAAGCGATTTGGTTTTGTTCGATTTATCAATGTTTTTAGCATCGAGAGATTGGTCAATAATTTATGTACGATCTGGGTGGGACATTTGAAACTTAATGCTAATGTCGCGCGTTTCAATAGAGAAAACTTGAAGAGAACCAGTAATGTTGATAAGACGACAAAGACGTTTAATAAAAGTAGTCTTAACTGCTTTCATAAAACCGATGGGAATAAGGGTATTGGTAATTCGTTTGTGAATGTGGTTAAGGGTAGTGGTATACATTTGGAGACGGAATCAACTCCCTCGATTGCTCTTGATGATGAATGTTTGAACACGAAGGATCTATCATGTTCTTTGATGGGTAGAGTCAAAGAATTTGCTTCCCTTGCTAATCTTAAGAAGGTTTTATGTAATGAAGGATTTGATGTCTTAAAGATCAGCTATTTAGGTGAATTATGGGTTCTTCTTGAATTCGAAAGTACTAAGGTTAAAGATCTATTTAAGGATAACGGTGGAGTGAACTCATGGTTCTCGGTTCTCAATCAAGCGTCTGAGGATTTTGCTCCGGAAGGGAGAATTGCTTGGGTGGATGTTGAGGGAATTCCCTTTAAACTCTGGTCAGACAAAACATTCAATCGTATTGCTTTGAAATGGGGAAAACTTTTGGAGTTTGACGATGAAAAATATTTTCATTCCAAAAGAATTTGCATCTTCACTAAGGTACATCAGAACATATTGGAAAATTTTAAAATCGTTTTCCGTGGTAAAATTTATTGGCTGCATGCAATAGAAGTACCTGGGCGGACTCCGGAATTCACTGAAGAGGAGGAAGAAGATGTTGTGTCGGTTGATAATAATCATGGTGAGATACATAGTGACCAGGAGATTAATAATGGTAACATCGAGAGTGATGTGGATGAGGTACCTGAGACTGTTTTCGATGGTCCTGAAGGACAGAAAGATAATCGTTCGGAAGACCCCTTTGGAATCTACTCTTTATTGAATAAAGATACGAATTTTAAGGAAGACAAGATTAATGAAGAGGATCCCAGCTTGGAATACCCCCCGGGATTCACCCCAGAAGGAAATTTAAATGAGCAGAATTCAGAAGAGGTTCGTGCAAAGATGGTTAATGAAGAGGATGCGGGAGATGACAACTCGTTTGTGCATACTGATGGTGATAAAGAAAACTCAGGATCTGTTAATATGAAGTCAGATTCAATGGGTTCGTGTCGCTTTAAGAAATCAGGAACTCCACGTACGGGTGGCTCTATCTTAAGTCTCATGGAGGAAGTCGTGAAGGTGGGCCAAACCATGGGCTACAATATGGAAGGGTGTGTTAACGATATTACTCAGATGATTAAATCCCAAGGAGAGTGTGGGGTTTTTAGATGAATTTTCTGTCCTTGAATGTTCAAGGCCTCGCCCAAAAGGCTAAAAAAGATTGGGTTAAGGAGTTGTGTATTAAAAATAAAGTTAATTTTGTGGGTCTTCAAGAAACTAAGATGGAGTCAATGGATCTTCATTCTGTCAGATCATGTTGGGGTAATTTAACGTTTGATTATGTGCATAGTGATTCCGTTGGTAATTCGGGTGGGATCCTTTGTATGTGGGATCCAAATTCTTTTTGCAAGTCAAGTGTTACGAGATCGGATTATTTTGTTATTATTCGTGGTCTATGGTTAAAATCAGGGATTGAGTTAATGATTGTGGTGATTTATGCTCCTCAAGAGGCGAGTGAAAAACGTATGTTATGGGACTATTTAACTCAGGTATCGGATCAATGGAACGGTGAAATTGTTATGATGGGAGACTTTAATGAAGTGAGATATAAATCAGAAAGATTCGGTTCGATCTTTAAACCACATGACGCGGATATTTTTAATTCTTTCATCCACAACGCGGGTTTGACTGAGGTTCAACTAGGCGGCAGTGCTTTTACTTGGTGTCACAAATCTGCCACAAAGATGAGTAAGTTGGACAGATTTCTTGTTTCCGAAAATTTATTGCAGTTGTGTCCAAACATTAATGCTATTGCTCTAGACCGTTATATATCAGATCATCGTCCCATTTTTTTACGAGAAGCCATTTTTGACTATGGTCCAATTCCTTTCCGATTCTACAATTATTGGATTGAAGCGGATGGGTTTGATAAGCTGGTTAGGGACGCTTGGAATGTTGCTCCTGGTAATAAGAATAATGCAATTCGTAATTTTATGTATAAATTGAAGTTTACTAAAGAGAAAATTCGAGGTTGGATTTCTACTTATAGATCGAAGTCAAGAGATGAGATATCTAAACTTAAAGAGGATCTCAGAGTGTTTGATGAGGCTATCGACAAGGGCAATAATTCGGTTGAGATGGGTCATAAACGTTTGGAGACTCTTAATAAGATACAGCAGGTTAATAACACTCATATGTCGGAAACTGCTCAAAAGGCCAAAGTTAAATGGATTGTCGAGGGAGATGAGAACACGAAATTTTTTCATGGTATGTTAAACAAGAAGCGTAACCAAATGAGTATTCGAGGTATTATGGTAAACGGTACATGGATTGACGATCCGGCGAAGGTGAAACAAGAATTCCTTGACCACTTTCGAAACAGATTTAATAAGCCTTCAACGAACCGTGCATGGATTGATATATGCTTCCCGAATGTTTTATCGAATGATCAGCGTGATGAATTGGAACATATGGTTACTAAAGAGGAAGTAAAAAAGGCTGTATGGGATTGCGGCTGTGATAAATACCCTGGTCCAGACGGGTTTTCGTTCAGTTTTTTTCGTCATTTTTGGTCAATGATTGAAAAAGATCTTTTTGAGGCTGTTGATTGTTTCTTTACGACTGGAGATATGCCGAATGGGTGTAATTCTAACTTTATTGCGTTGATTCCTAAAATTATCGACGCAAATAAGGTTAAAGACTTTCGTCCTAATAGTTTGATTGGGAGCTTATATAAGGTTATCGCTAAAATTTTGACTAATCGGCTTGTTAATGTGATTGGAGATCTTGTTCATGAGGTCCAATCGGCGTTTGTGTCGGATCGTCAAATATTAGATGGGCCGTTTATTCTTAACGAGGTTATTCAATGGTGTCGCAAAAAGAAAAAACACACTCTTATTTTTAAAGTGGATTTTGAGAAAGCTTATGACTCGGTTCGTTGGGATTTTCTTGACGACATCTTAAATAAATTCGGATTCGGTAATAAATGGAGAATGTGGATTCAAAGTTGTCTTCGTTCGTCTAGAGGGTCCATCCTTGTAAACGGGAGTACTACGGAGGAATTCCAATTCTATAAAGGGCTTAAACAAGGTGATCCGTTATCTCCCTTTTTATTTATCCTCATTATGGAGAGCTTACACATATCCTTTCAGCGCGTGGTGGACGGGGGCTTATATACGGGTATCAATTTAAATTCCAAGGTATGTTTGTCTCATTTGTTTTATGCGGATGATGCAATTTTTATTGGACAATGGAGTGATCTCAACATTGATACTCTTGTGAAAGTATTGGATTGTTTTTATCGGGCTTCTGGATTGAGAATTAATATGTGCAAGAGTAAGATTATGGGTATTAATGTGGAGGATGGGAAGATTCAAAACGCGGCTTCTAAACTCGGATGCCTTGTCCTCAAGACTCCGTTTACATATCTTGGTACGAAGGTTGGTGAAAACATGTCTAGAAAGGTAGCTTGGAAAGAGGTGATAGATAAGGTGTTGTCGCGCTTGTCTAAATGGAAGATAAAAGTTCTTTCTATCGGAGGTAGATTCACTCTTCTTAAATCCGTCCTTGGATCGATGCCGATTTTCCATATGTCAATATTTAAAGCTCCTTCGTATGTCCTCAAAACTCTTGAATCCATTCGTAGTCGATTTTTTAATGGTCAAGATCATAATAGTTGTAAAGCTTCATGGGTGAAGTGGGATAATGTTCTGACTTCTAAGGATAACGGGGGTTTAGGGGTCTCAAGTTTGTATGCGCTAAATAGAGGTCTTATGTTTAAATGGATTTGGCGATTTTACTCTCAAAAGTCTTCTTTATGGACTAGAGTAATCAAAGCTATTCATGGTGATGATGGTAAGCTTGTTAAGGATGCGACCGTTGGGGGACAAACTTGTTGGACGACGATTGTTAAGGAGGCGAAATATTTGAAAGAAAAGGGTATTAATGTGGCGGACCTAATCCGTTTAAAGTTGGGGAATGGAGATTCTACTTTGTTTTGGGAAGACAAATGGCATACAGGTGGCAGTATTAAAGATTTATTCCCTCGTTTATATGCTCTTGAGATGCATAAACATGCTACTGTCCGAATGAAACTGTTGGCGCCAAGTTTAGATGATTCTTTCCGAAGGAAAGTAAGAAGCGGAGCTGAAGAATCACAACTTAATTCTTTATTGGAAATTGTGCAGGATATTAATTTGCTGCCTAGGGAAGACAGGTATTTTTGGTCGCTTGAGAGTGACGGGGACTACTCAGTATCTTCCATTCGCAAGCTAATTGACGAGAAGCGTTTTCAGGAGGTAGGCATTTATACCAGATGGGTCAAATCCGTTCCAAGTAAGGTGAACATCACAGCTTGGAAAATCAAAACTGACGCTTTGCCTACGAGATTTAATCTCTCTCGTCGCGGAATGGACATCGATTCCCTGATGTGTCCAGTTTGTAACGGAGGTGTGGAGACTACGAGTCATTTGTTTTTCCAATGCGATCTGTCTAAACAAATTATGCGTAAAGTATCTTCTTGGTGGAACGTTGATTACGCGGACGTGAGTTCTTATGAGGAATGGCGCACGTGGCTGGTGTCTATTCGGCTCCCATACAAGCTGAAATGTATGATGGAAGGAGTTTTCTATGGTTTATGGTGGTCTATTTGGAATTTCCGAAACAAATTCCTGTTCGACAACAAGATTCCCAAAAAGGCGTTAATTTTCGATAATTTAGTTTCTTTGTCATTTAATTGGTGTAAGTATAGATGTAAAGCATCGTTCAAATGGGACGATTGGCTTAAGAACCCTTATTTCATTTCTGTTTGATCTAGCTCCTTGCAAGCTTAATAAAATGCCGTTCCAAAAAAATTATTTAATTATTTCATTCTATCATGTTCCACATTGACGAGATTAGTCAACATTTTATGTTTGTTGCAACAACAAAATGCTAATTGTTCGTTAAATCTTTTTTCATTTTATTAGAAATAGAAATACTCAATAGACACACAACACACCCCAAAAAGCTCTCTCTCAACAAAGTAAATTGGCGGTGTTTGTGTCTTTGCCAATGATACATGGGCTTTTTCTAAAAGTTTTATGAAACAACCTGGTTTCTCCCATATGTAATGTATCGATATATTTCAGAGCAGCGTGACTTCTATACCATGGGAAATCAGTCAAATCACTCCGTGTAAGTATTGATAAGTTACTAAAATCGCTAAAGTGATCAGACATACACCAGATTATTCTTTTATTCTCCACAACATTACATACGGGTGGTGATACTTACACCACAAAAAGTGATGCACACACCATAATTTCACATCATTAATTCATATGGTACAACATGATATTGCATAAATTGTGGTGTGTGCATTACTTTTTGTGGTGTAAGATTACATATTTATTGCATGGAAATAAAATTTACAATAGACACACACAAGAAACTGAAATTTTAACAGACACACACAAATCACGAATAATCACTTAGGGACACGAAAATAAACCGGTATGGGATTACGAGGCTCAGGAGCAGCATCCCACACTGAAAAAGCACTACTCGAGTTCATCCATCGATCAGTCATCCCCGGATAGTGTCTGTCAAGCACATCTTTCAAACTCTCGGTTGTGTTCACCCATTCCAACCCTTTTTTCGTGTACACATCTTCGTTAAAATCACTTGTGAAAAATCTATCTGCCTCTAGTCTCCTACAATTTATTTCCCCCCTAAATTAGTTAAATATACTCCGTATGTGTGTTGCTTCATATTTACTACGCATTATGTTGCTTTTGAGTCTTACCTTGATGCCATGATGATAAAAATTACAAAAGCTGTCTCGCTAATGGCAAATCCATTGATCTTTTTCTCAGCTGCCATTCCTACCAAAAGATCGAGCTGCTCCACGTCGTTGTCATACACTTCACGCAATGTGTCTATAGCTACTTGATCGTCTGTTAGATCTTCCCATTTGGAGATTGGGATCAAGAAAAGTGATCTACGAAAATCATTGTATCTTGCTACACTCCTCTCCCTGTCCCTATAAACTTCAATACAAAAACTTATTGTCAGATGCAGTGTGTGAATTACACTAGATGCATATATATGTGTGATCAACTCTAGTAAAAGAAAGGCGGACACTTACTCTCGAGTGAAGCTAAATCGACATGATAAGTGCGATCTGTGCCGTCCACGTTTTGAGGCACAACATCTCTGAGCCACATTGGATAGTTCCATAAATCAAGAGCCCCACATGCTTGATGTCCCATTGATACCATCTGTGTTGTAAATCCAATTTCCGTTAATACCTTTTCCCCTCTTCTTCCAACCAAATTTATCATCTCAACTCTGTTTATTCATAAGGATTAACGAACACGCTTGTTTATAGTCGGTTACATATATGAACATACATCAATGAGAAAATCAGAAAAATTTCCTTAAGAATAGCTTACTTTTTTATCAATTTTGGAGACTTGTTAGAGCCTGGTGTTGAATTCACATCCCGAATTTCGAGTTGATCGGGTAAGAGAGAATGCATTCTGTAAACACTTGTAAACTCTTCTGTTAGTGAGTAGGGTACCCCATGGTTATTGGGTTTCTTTAAACCAACAAGACCTCCCAAAACGGCTCCTCCAACATGCCCAAATACGTTCTTGATTGTTTTCCCTAAAACCCCATACCTAAATTGATTCAATTTTTAAAAGTTATGTTACATTTTAAGAATATAGAACCATAATTGATTATAAGTAAAAGTAGTTTACCAGTTGATTCTCATTGCAGCAGCAAGTGTGTCAGTTTTGAGAAGCTCGATTGTCCAATCAATGGTGTGGATCTTTGCAATCACCGCAGAAGTTATTAGTCTTGCGTGACGGTATATATTTTCATCTTCCAAATCAGGATATTCTTTCTGATATTATTAGAAGTTGTAAGTGAGAAATGTTACTAGTGAATTAAGATAATTAAGTACCCCCAATGGAAGTGTATATGTAAACCTTTAGAGTATCACAAATGGCATTGTGTTCAAGGATAAAGAGGGCTTGCAAAGCTGATACGCCAATCCAATTGTTACGAATATCGCCTGCTATGGGCAATCCATTCTGGTCATGTTGAAGGAGGCCGTCTTCAGCAATCTTGAGCTTTCCATCTTTAAATGTTCTTACTTGGCTCAATTCACCAGAATTGTTTCCATAAATGGCGCTCCCGTCCCTTTATTCAGCCATTTTCACATGCGTAAGTTTATAGTAATAATTGACGAACAAGGTTTTCACAAACGACGTAGAAAACCTACCACCAAGGAGTTCTGGTGTTAAAATGACCTTTCTTAATATCATCAAAACCTGTATCAACTTTTTTAGTCTCGAAAAACTTAAAGGATTTGAGAGGGCATTGCTCGGCTACTTCTGTAGGCGCCTTGAGCTCAATCTGTGACGCAAGTCGACAGTCATGTATTAGTACTTCATGCATCATAGATATGGTACATACATACTTTTACAAATGTATGAAACCAATGAAACCTGTTTTGTTGATTCAAGGTGATTGATCCAATCATGAATCATGAATTGAATCCAAGACGCAGCAATCATGTTAAACTGTTTTCCTGTGTCTTTAAGCTGTGTTCGTGCTAAAAGCTTTGTTGCTACCACTATAGGATCTGGTTTTAGTAGCTGCATAAAACTACAATATTAAATTTGATATTAAAAAAAAAAAAAAAAAAAAAAAAAGAAGAAGAAGAAGAAGAAGGCTAACTGGCTACTGTATCTAAGTGGTGACTTCATTATCTAAGGTTTATTTCTAGGGCTAGTACCTTTTCTATCTTTTGGTAATATCTACAAGAGCAAATGCTAGTTCTTTCGATTGCGGATAATGAGCTTTTTTAATGGATGTCATTCAAATTGAAGAAATGACTGATCTGATCATGAGACGTACACTAAATACATGAATATATAGTTGATGAATTTTTTATTTTTTATTTTTATTTTTTATTTATTTATTTATTATTTTTTTGAAGAACTAGAAAAGTAACTCTTTTTGAATGAATATTGAAAAGAAACACACACATTCTTTCAGTTATTTCTTAACTTGTGCGACTATGATCCATAATTTTAGCAACTTTAAAGTAATATGAATGAAACAAACATAGTTATCATTCAATGTTAAATTGACTCTGTATATAAACTTAATTTGAAAAAATTAAGTGTAAGAAATCAAAACATCAGCAATGACCAAGTCACCAAGAAGAATATATAATTGTTTTAGCTTCTTCCTAAATAAAATTTTGTATTATATATATAATTTCAGATAATACTGAACTATCAAACATTTGCCCTTTATTTAAAGGAAAGAGACATCTTAGTAGGTACGTTTTAGATAGTTCAAGTGAATACTGAACTTTTTTTTTTTTCTTTCTGTTTTTGAATTGGTAACCATGTTTCCTAGACCAATATTAAAGTTTGATTTGTATCATCAAATCAAGAATGCATTTTAGTATCAAATCAGCAATATTGTGTTAACTGGACATAAATTTGTTGTCTTTCCAAACCTTAAATGATAACATTGGTATAGAACTTAATTAACTAACAATAGTCTATGGAAAAGACATTTTTAACTTGAAATTTATTTAAAAAATAGTTCTTTATGGATGTGAGATTTGTTTCAACAACTCCATTTTAATAACCAGCAAGTACTTGTAGCAGTTAGAATAATTACTATAGACAATACATAACTAACAATATATCCATGACCAAAACCAGTTCTTAATTTGGCATCATATGTCATATATTCACATATTTTTCTATTTGCATTATGTATGTTTCCGTGACAAGGTTTTGACAAGGTTTCAGTAAAATATAATTGTTACATTTTTGATGAGTTAAGTTGGACGTATGTCTCCTTGCGAAAACTACATACCTTATCTTTCTGATCAACAGGGGGCATGTTCCGGCCAAAAAAAGTCCCTTCACTGCCAGCAGCTTCATTGGAAGGATCATTAAACTTTCCGTCTGCTGTTCTGAAAGCAAAGTCACGTGCATTCAACCGAGCCCCCACAGGAGTTTTCCCAACATTGAGCAAATTGTACTTATCATGAAGACGCCGGCGCATAGCCAAATATGTCAGCCCCAAGAACACTGGCAGACGGTGCCACCTGATCCGTGACTTATCAACACCATGAACGTTCTATACAAAATGAATCAAGAATTTAAGCAATTAACGTGTATCATTTGATCTATTAGCTAGTATCAAAGGCGCCTAAGCACGTTGTGGGTTCAAGCTAGTTTTATCGTTCAACCAAGAGAATTCGTTAAACATACTTACCAAGAAGAGAAGCTTATCGGTGAGTGTCATCTTTTGAAAGCTTTCATGGAAGTCGGCATGGATGAAGTATTTGATGGGTGAAAAGATACGAAATTTTGAAAAATTCATGAATGAAATTATTTTGGAGCTAATTAGGTGAGTGTTACGTTGCAGTGTTAGAAGGATTAGTTCGCATCATATGTTGTACTCTAACACATTATTTATAGGCCAGATAGATTTTTAATATGTTTCAAGATGAGCTTAATATGGTTTGAATTTATATGATAATACTATAATTAGAGTTGACATTAGTTTTATAACATTTTCTTAAGTGGTAAATTTCTGCCTTTGAATGTAGCAATTTGGACTAACTATATGTAAAACAATGGCTGTAGGTTAACTCATTATTTTGGACCAAATATGCAAAGTTTCAACAGGCTAAATTTGTAGAACAACGTATTTCATGACCTATTTTTGTTGTTTTCTTTTAGCAATAATGTTAACAAAGAATTTATAGATGAGATAAGTATATTTTGTGTGAACATTTTAATACTTATTTGAATAATTGATTTGAAGTGAAAACATTGAGAATTCTTACTATGCATTTAGTCCTTTTTGAGTCATTTAATGCACTAAATCTTAAAAATTCACTAATACAAGTATAAAAGTTAAATGTACAACTAAATTAAACATAATTTTCTAACATTAAATAACTCAAAAACTTAATTTTCAGCAATAGAAGTATTCATGTAATATTTACAATTCAATGACGCATAATTAATATACATTCTTAAAATAATCATTTAATGATAAACACAAGTATTAAAATACATAGTATAAGTCATGCAAACTACTGATTAATAATACTTTAAAAACCCATTTCAATGAAAAATACGATTAAAAGAACGAATTGTACAAACCAAGCAATATACTAAACAAAAAAAAAAACAAATAAAATAATACAAATTAAGTAAAGTTTCACCAAACTTTTGACATTGCTTATAGTCTCTAAATGAACAAATGAAATAAATTATTAACCGAAAAAAATAAATTACAGGTACCCACAGCCGCATCGCGCAAGTACTTATATAAAACAAGTAAACCATAAGTTTATATCTTATTCAGTTGGGCACAGGTCTAGGTATATAAGGCTTTAAACTGCCACATGTTAGCCTGTTTAGTTGTGTAACGGGCTTGAGCCCGATTCGTAGATTATTCTTATGTATATCTATATATGTGTATGTTGTACATCGGATCAATCAATACACAATCAATTATATCATTATGTGTTTACATGGTATCAGGCCATTAAACACTCCTAAACATACCACGATCCTTTCCTAATCATAATAACCACGCTCTCCCCAACTGTGCGTACACCTCTAAAAACCATAGAAAATTTTCTTAATCTCGATCCTTTTTTCCCGGTTATCCTTTGTTTTATGTGTTGGTGATTGTGTTTAAGTCACAAATCTACACGTTTATACTATTGGTGATACGCTACTTGTGCTTTGTAGGTCACAAGTTTTGGTTTTGTGTTTCTGTTCCCCACGTACCACTCCCATAATTCGATAACAAACCCTAAAATTCATACAGCTTCATCATACCATCATTCTGTCATCATGACTGGATCCGACACTCCCACAATTCCACTATCCAAAAAACTATCTCAATTCACCCATCATCACCTTATTACCAATGGAGCAGCTACATAGGGGCCGGGGGGGGGGGGGAATTATATATATAGTTATATATATATATATAATATAATACATAATATATATATATTATATATATATATATATTAATATATATATATATAAATATATATATATATATATATATATATATAACTATATATATATAATATTGTAATGTGGTCCTGTCAAAAAAGTTTGTAATGTGGGAATTGTATTTGGAGACATCATAGGATTCACAAAGTTGTTCACAAAAATAACTCCATGAACTCATAGTTCTAATTGTGGATATCAAGCAATCGACCGATCTCGAGTAATAAGCCAGTGGCAAAGCTAGAAAATTTTTAGTGGGGGTCGGGATTATTTTTTTTTTAAGTAAGGGCTATTTTTCGGGTAATACCGAAATTTTGGGAGGTCGAAACGAATTATACGAAATTTTTCTACAGAAAATACACTTACCCCTACATTGGCAAAAAAAAAATTCGGGGTCGTGGCGAGAAAACATACATGTTTTATATGAACATGCATGTTTTCTAATGCAAAATTGGAGTTCTCGCAGTTCCCGCACTTAACAGGGTTCTGAAAATAAAGCCCCCTATACACACACACACGAAACACGAAGAATAACAATGAATGAATATATTACAATTTCTATTTTTGGCCCAAAAAAATCATCACTTGGGTCGACGGAAGTAAATTGGTACTGGATTATAAGGCTCCGGTTCAGCATCCCACACCGAAAAAGCACTTGTCGAGTTCAGCCATCGATCAGTCATCTCAGGGTAATGCCTGTATAACACATCTTTCAAACTCTCGGTTGTGTTCACCCATTCAAACCCTTTTCTCGTGTACACATCTTCGTTAAAATGGCTAGTGAAAAATCTATCTGCCTCTAGTCTCCTACGATTCATGAACACATAAATCAATTATTATATTCATTCAGTTTGTCTCATTTCAACCGTTATATTTTAGTACTGTGTTAAGCTGTACCTTGATGCCATGATGAGAAAAATTATAAAAGCTGTCTCGCTAATGGCGAACCCTTTGATCTTTTTCTCAGCTGCCATCCCCACTAATAAGTCGAGCTGCTCCACGTCATCATCGTACACTTCACGCAATGTTTTAATCGCTTCTTGATCGTCCGTTAAATCTTCCCATTTGGATATGGGAATCAATAAAATTGATCGACGGAACTCATTGTATCTTGCTACATTCCTCTCCCTATCCCTATAAACTGTATCATCATATATTCATATGTAAATTAGAACTAAAAATCGACAATCATATCCACACAATATTAAGTTTAGTAAAAGATAAATGATACTTACTATCTAGTGATGCTAAGTCTACATGATCGGGACGATCTGTGCCATTGACGTTCTGAGGCACAATGTTCCTGAGCCACACTGGATAGTTCCATAGCTCAAGCGCCCCACATGCTTGATGTCCCATTGATACCATTTGTGCCGCAAATCCCATTTCTGTTAATTCTTTTTCTCCATTCTTACCAATCAAATTTATCATATCAACCCTGTAATTTTATAATACACATTTTTAAAACTTGTAAACATAGAATAATATTCTGCATATATATCTTTTGAGATTTAAAAGGCCTTACTTCCTTGTTAATTTCGGAGACTTGTTAGGGCCGGGTGCTGAATTAACATCCCTAATGTTGAGTTGATCGGGTAAGAGAGAATGCATTCGGTAGACACTCGTAAACTCTTCCGTTAATGAGTAGGGCACCCTATGGTTATCAGGTTTCTTTAACCCTACAAGACCTCCCAAAACGGATCCTCCAACATGCCCAAATGTGTCCTTGAATCTTTTTCCTAACATCCCATACCTGAGTTGGGCCATATTTAAGAACTTATGTTGAATTTAAGAATCCAATGCTGTATTATTTGACTAAAACACATAATCATATTTCATAAGTTAAGTGGATGTAATTTACCAGTTTATTCTCATTCCAGCAACCAGGGTGTCAGTTTTGAGAAGCTCGATGGTCCAATCAATAGTGTGGATCTTAGCAATGACCGCAGAAGTTGTTAGTCTTGCGTGACGGTATAGATCTTCATCATCCATATCAGGATATTCCTTCTGATAAAATATCATAATTCATAAGTGTATTATAAGTGAGAAATGTTACCATTAGATTAAAGATTATTTTTTAAGGAGATATATTGATGCGTTAATATATGCATACCAATAAGGCGTCACAAATGGCATTGTGCTCACGGATGAAGAGGGCTTGCAAAGTTGATACCCCAATCCAACTATTACGAACATCACCTGCTATGGCCAATCCATCGTTGTCGTGTTGGAGGAGGCCATCATCTGCGATTTTGAGCTTTCCATCTTGAAATGTTCTGACGTGACTTGCTTGGCTCGGATTGCTTCCATATACTACACTCCCATCCCTGTTATTTATTTGGGCCATTATTTGCTCTTTATTTTTGTAGGATATTATCCGTTATAATGTACTAGTAAAGAACAATTATTTTTTAAAGCATATTAAAGACCATACCACCAAGGAGTTCTGATGTTACAATGACCTTTCTTAATATCATGTAACCCCGTGTCCACTTCTTTAGTCTTGAAGAACTTAAAGGATTTGAGTGGGCATTCACTAGCCACTCCAACAGGTGCCTTAAGCTCGATCTGAAATGCAAATTATTGGAGATGGTTTAGTAATTCATGCTTTATATCGTTTACATTAGAAGACTATATATGGATCAATAATGAGCATCATCTACAAATTTATACATAATGATGGAACCTGTTTTGTTGATTCGAGATGATCCATCCAGTCATGAATCATGAATT
Source organism: Artemisia annua (assembly GCA_014162995.1). NCBI lineage: Eukaryota > Viridiplantae > Streptophyta > Magnoliopsida > Asterales > Asteraceae > Artemisia > Artemisia annua. The sequence goes on along the minus strand of LBNU01018014.1, from coordinate 6,658 downwards.
GGATCCATGAAGCAGCAATCACGTTGAACTGTTTTCTGGTGTCTATAAATTGTTTGCGAGCTAGAAGCTTGGTTGCCACCATCATGGGATCTGGTTTCATCAACTGAAAGTTGACAAATAAGGCCTTAATACAATTATATATCTCAAATGTTACTTTTGAATCTTGTTTCAATTTGGTCACTTTATATAATTTCATTGTTTATTTAGTTGCTTTAATATTTTGCTCTTTGGATATTATATCTTGTTAGTTAGATAACCTCACAAATTTACAGTCATTGTAATCATCACTATAGATTTCATTTCATATCAAACTATATAAATGAGAACAAAAGCGATTTAATTTCTTTAAGCATATTTAATTAATTTGGTGAACTAAATATAAATTGTTTTATTTCTTAAAGAGTTGTTACTTGCATCATCATAAGTAGATAGTAATTAAAATAAATTAGTTCCAACATGGTTATGATTTCCATGAAATGGTACTTTTTTAGTTTATTATGGGAGGATGAGTAAGGATCAAATGAGAAGTAAAATTAAAATGAGAAGGGTGAGAAGAAACTACAGCCGCACATTTCAGATGCATCTAAAGAAATAGATGCATCTCCCTTTAAATTTCTCCTCCTCATTTGAAATGTGTGGCTCAAATTTTTTCTCATTCTTCTTATTTCAATTTCTCTTCTCACTAGATCCCTCCCCATGGGAGGATATGATAAAAGGTCAAAATATTAATACTGGTATCGACCTTATCAGTATAATATATGGAGTAGCTGGAGCAGTTGTTAAAATGATTACTAACTAGTAACAACCAAATATAGTCCACACAAATATTAGTCTTCACTCTACATATGTCTTTGTCACATTAATATTAAAGCTGTTTATAACATCATCGTATGTATTTAGGTGTATTTTCGAACACTCTACACATGTCTTTGCCATGTCGGACACAAACGTTTACTAAAAAGTTTATGTCATTTAAGTCATATAGAAAATAATGACTACTCCGTATCATATAAGAAAAATTCACTATTTGTTTATTAACAGATCTCGAAATTAAGTGATTCACTAATCGCATATTCGCATGTAGTAGATTCAAGTTAAAAAAATATCATGAACAAATAACTTTGAATAATATTTGCACCATGCATACTTTATAATTATTATGAATCATTAAATTTGTTAAACCATATACCTTATCTTTCTGATCAACCGGGGGCATGTTCCGCCCAAAGAAAGTTCCTTGGCCTCCGGCAGCTCCATCAGAAGGATCATTAAACATTCCGTTGGTTGTCCTGAAGGGAACTTCATCGGCACCGAACCGAACTGCAACCCGAGTTTTCCCAATGTTGATCAAATTGTGCTTGTCGTGAAGATGTCGACGTATACCCAAGTAAAAAAGCCCCAAGAGCACGGGTAGACGGTGCCACCCAGTCCTTGACTTATCAACACTATGAATGATCTACATAGACAAAAACAAAAATGATTAATGAGAATGATTTATATATTACAATTCCTATTTCTTTATCGCCTAATTAACATTCATGCATTCGAAATTGTGAACCACTAACTGATAGTCAGGTCCATACATGGACACATACGTACCAAGAAGAGAGGTTGGTCGATGAGTGTCATTTTATCAAAGATTTCATGAAAATCATCATGGATGAAACGTTTCTTGATGGGTGTAAGAAGAAAAGATCTAGCAGAATGCATGAATGCTTTCATTTTGTTGTGACAAATTGAATGTTTTTGGGTGAGGTCTACAATGGCAGGATGGCCTATTTATATACGCAGTAGTTATTATGGGGACTTTTAAACGACATGTTTGTAAAACTGTCAATAAATGGGAACTTAACCAAAGTAAGTACGAAGATGAAGAAGAGAATATTAATGAAAAACGGTGTTCTGAAGTACCCCGTGTTGGACGTTATTTTTTTACTGTTCTGAAAGCAAAGTCACGTGCATTGAACCGAGCCCCCACAGGAGTTTTCCCAACATTGAGCAAATTGTACTTGTCATGAAGACGCCGGCGCATAGCCAAGTATGTCAGCCCCAAGAACACTGGCAGACGGTGCCACCTGATCCGTGACTTATCAACACCATGAACATTCTATACAAAATGAATCAAGAATTTAAGCAATTAACGTGTATCATTTGATCTATTAGCTAGTATCAAAGGCACCTAAGGCGGATTCAAGTTAGTTTCACCGTTCAACAAAGAAAATTTGTTAAACATACTTACCAAGAAGAGAAGCTTATCGGGGAGTGTCATCTTTTCAAAGCTTTCATGGAAGTCGGCATGGATGAAGCGTTTGATGGGTGAAAAAATACGAGATTTTGAAAAATACATGAATGAAATTATTTTGGAGCTAATTTGGTGAGTGTTGCAGTGTTAGAAGGATTAGTTCGCATCATATGTTGTAACAAATTATTTATAGGCAAGATAGATTAATTTTAAATATGTTTTAAGATGAGCTTAATATGGTTTGAATTTATATATAGGATAATACTATACTTAGAGTTGACATTAGTATTATAACATTTTCTTAAGTGGTAAATTTCTGCCTTTGAAAGTAGCAATTTGGACTAACTATATGTAAAACAATGGCTGTAGGTTAACTGATTATTTTGGACCAAATATGCAAAGTTTCAACAGACTAAATTCGTAGAACAACGTATTTCATGACCTATTTTTGTTGTTTTCTTTTAGTAATAATGTTATCAAAGAATTTATAGATGAGATAAGTATATTTTGTGTGAACATTTTAATACTTATTTGAATAATTGATTTGAAGTGAAAACATTGTGAATATCATACTATCGCATTTAGTCCTTTTGAGGCATTTAATGCATCAAATCTTAAAAATTCAGTAATACAAGTATAAAAGTTAAATGTACAATTAAATTAAACATAATTTTCTAACATTAAATAACTCGAAAACTTAATTTTCAGCAATAGAATTATTCATGCAATATTTACAATTTATTGATGCATAATTAATATACATTCTTAAAACACTCATTTAATGATAAATACAAGTATTAAAATACATAGTACAAGTCATGCAAACTGCTAATTAATGATACTCAAGAACCTCATTTCAATAAAAAAAATATAATTAAAAGAACACATTTTACAAATCAAGCAAACTACTAAACATAAAAAATAAACAAATAAAATAATTACAAATTAAGCAAAACTTCACCAAACTTTTGACATTTCTTATAGTCTCTAAACGAACAATCTAATCAGTAAAGCTATTGCCAAAAAACGTACAAATGAAATAAATTATTAGCCGGAAAAATTAAATTATATGGTACCTGCAGCTGCATCGCGCGAGTACCATGCTAGTTTTATATAAACTATAGAGTAAACTGCAAAAAATGTCCCTAAACTTTGTGATTTTTGCGAGAAATGTCCTCATTCTAAAAAAATGCGAGAAATGTTCCTAACGTTTTGGTTTTTTTGCGAGAAATGCCCTTGAACCGTTACTGTAGTTGCAAATTCCCCATTTTTGCTAACGCTCGTTAACTTTACGCGTTAGTGGCCGTGTGAAATGACTATTTTACCCTCACCTACTACATGGACATTTTTTGCAAGAACATTTTTTGCAGTTTTTTTAATTTTATTTTGAGTTCCCATCACCACCACCCTCTACCTGTTGGAAGATTATAATCCAATTAATCTTTGTTAGGTTTAGTATAGGAATAATGACGATTAGTTTCTGGTTTGTAGAAGCAAATTCATCTGTTATGTTTAGTGTAGGAATAATGCCAATTAATCTGGTTTGAAGGGACACAACTGCTATGTGAACAGGTTTCATTGAACCATCACATCCCTTCAAAACACACCCATCCTTTTAGTATAAATAGGACGAAATTTTGTAATCAACAATTAACCCTTTCAGTTTATTATATCAAATTATTAAAGGGTTCAACCCATCTTCTTTGTTTCATTATCATGATTCTTGAATGATGTTGCATGATGTTTGTTTGATCATATCGATCCTTGGAAACCTTTCAGACCTGTGAAACAATGGTATCAGAGCGAAGGGATCAAACAACACAACAATTCATGTTCAACCATTATTCAAGAATCAAACCTGCGTTCTTTAAAAAACGTTCTTTAAGAAACGCAACCATTATTCAAGACTCAAGATTGAATGGAGAAAGAGATGTCGAATTGAAGAAAGAAAGTAAAGAAAGAAACAAGGTTGCGGTCTGTTTCAATGGTGCTATAACAGCACTACAAGGGTGCCACAATTGGAACAAGAGACTATTTTTAAAGAAGACCACAATATTTGTGGATCAAGGCAAAGAGTTAACCTGCCGTCAAAGTTATTGTGGTGATCAAGAAGATCAAGTAACTATGAAAAAGTTTCTGTTCAAAGATTCCTACAAGTTTATAGAAGAGGGCTAAGAGTAACCTGCCCAAAAGTCACTGTGGTGATCAAGAAGATCAAGTGACTGCACCCCGGTAATAGATAGAAGTTTAAAGAATGAAGACATCAAGTTTATGAAGACATCAAGTTTGAAGAAGGCATCAAGGAATAAGAAGATTAAAAGATTAATAAGATTAGGGGGAATATGTTGGAAGATTATAATCCAATTAATCTTTGTTAAGTTTAGTGTAGGAATAATGCCGATTAGTTTCTGGTTTGTGGAAGCAAATTCAGAAACATGGCAGTTAGAAAAGTTGGTTATTAGTTAGAATGGAAGTTATAAATTGAAGGGACACAACTGTTATGTGAACAGGTTTCATTGAACCATCACATCCCTTCAAAACACACCCATTCGTTTAGTATAAATAGGACGGGATTCTGTAATCAATAATTAACCCTTTTAGTTTATTATATCAGATTATTAAAGGGTTCAACCCATCTTCTTTGTTTCCTTATCATGATTCTTGAATGATGTTGCATGATGTTTGTTTGATCATATCGATCCTTGGAAACCTTTCAGAACCGTGAAACACTACCACCACACTACCACAACCGCCACCACCCACCACCACCACCCTCTACCACCACACAACAACCACAAACAAATCCCCTCTTTTGTATTTTGAAAAACAAAAAAAAAGAAAATAAAAAAAGAAAAAAAAAAGAAAAAAAAAAGAAAAAAACAGTGGTTACATAGTACATCGTAGTTGAGAAACCAGTGGTTACATAGTACACAGTGGTTACATAGTACATCGTAGTTGATAAACCAAAAGAGGCATCTTAAGGTTTTAGAAAAAAATAAAAAAATAAAATAAAAAATAAAAATAAATAATAAATAAATAAATAAATAAATAAATAAATAAAACAATGGTTACATATTACATCATAGTTGATAATCCAAAAGAGGCATCTCTAATGTGCAGAAGAATAAGTGTAATTATAAATATGATAGAACAAGTGAAGTTATAGAAAACAGAGTAGCTTAGTAGTTATTTGTAAATTAATGTTAACCCTAACCTTAATTTAAGAGTGAATATTAGATATAAATGTATAGAAACATCTTTTGTTATCTATAGTGTCCATTTACAGCCCTATCTTTGTGACTCTTGATGTGTCATTAATTGCGTTTCGCTTTTTCTTAACTACTTGTAGCCAGGAAAGACATACACACAACAATAAAACAAAGTGAGCAACGTTTTTTCGTTTAAGTGGATTAACAAAAAATGGAAAGAAGGGTTTTTAGTTACCTCACTGACAACTGCCTGTAATCGAAGAAACACGTGGAGGCGGTGTTCTTGTTTTCTGCTATGGTAACTAATTGTTAATAAATATAAGGTTAAAGTTTCTGATAAAAATTGTCCAGGTTAACTGTGCCTGACCTGTTTCAACTTGTGCAAGAGTTGCTATTTTATACCTAAGCAACCCATATTTCCACATCTAATTTGTTACATGAGAACATCAATAATTGAATAGTCACTTTCTAATAACTATGCAAAGTGCATCCTTAATCTGTTTCGCATTTACTGTGTTGTATTAGTGTACAATCTGAAACAACTTTATATTGTTATCATATTGTGCAGTACTTCGTTGATCCAGAAATAGGGAGAAAATTTCAATCCAGAAACGAAGTTTAGAGATACTTGTATAATGAAGATAAACCTCCTAAAATCAAGCCCTTGAGACTTCAGTATAGCACTAAGGTGTCTATTTCCGGCTACAATTTAACATGAACGTGATAAACTGTTTTTAATCTCTCAAAGGTGTAATTTGCTCCTATACTTGGTAATTTACAGGATTCGGTGGATCAGAAGATGATGATTACCTCTAGAGAAAATGTAAGCTTATTTTGCTGAAATCTATTAAATTTGTAAGTGCAACGAGTTTGTGGAAAACTAGAAGGGGGGTTGAATAGTTTACCGCTTTTTAAGTTAATTATCCTTTTTAAAACTTTCGTATAATCAAAGATTGAATCTAAGATATACTTATCAAACATCCAAAGATATATGCAAAGATGTTATCAACGATATGATAAGTAGCAAGTAAGAATAAGTAAAGAAACGATCAAACCATGACACGAGTATTTATCATGGTTCGGCTACAAGGAACTCTATTTTCCTTGCCCTACGTCCACGCCCCGAGTATCCAACTCGAGAGTTTCTTTCACTAGTCAACAAACTCCTTTCCCGGTGGAGAAACCTTTACAACGTCGCTTACACTTT
>LBNU01018013.1:0-26597 GCA_014162995.1 Artemisia annua | reverse complement strand
TTTTGTTGTTTTCCGCACTTTTTCACTCCGAAAACGCCCGAAAATGCTTCTTTTGTGATTTTCCCTTCAAAAGTACCTAAAATGAGAAAAGAAACGACTTTGGGTGAAATCCAAACCAAAAACATACGAATTAGGACTCAAACCGACCCCTAAAAACGTAACATTTTTCGTCTCATCACTTTCCCACCCTCTGTTCTCATATCGAGTCACTGCACATTTCTTGTGCATACTCTTATCAATATATTGTTCATCCAAATTGCATGATTCGCGAAACGGGAAAACTCAATATGGCATCAGAGCCCATGGTTTAAAGATCCTGGATGAAGAAAAATTAAGAAACCTGTGGAAGAATGTTTGTGAGGTCAATTGCAGTCAAGGAAGTGATCGCGGAAAAGGAAACAAGCAACAGCGGCAACAACAAACAAAACTCATTTGTTTAGACGTTGGATTAATATCGTGGGGGTATTAGTGAAGAAAGAAGGAAAGAAAAACGACTTGCTTTGGTAGAAATACCGAGAGATGGCAAGAAGAAGACACGGTGAAAAGATGTACATAGGAATGGTAAAGTTACTATGAGGAAAACAATCCAAGCAAGGAAAGGCAGATGATGTGGCAGCAAAGGAATTGCAGGACCACAGCCTGATGCAGAGATGGATGTTGACATAGAGGAAGAACTTAGAAGCACCGGTAAAGATATGTACAAGGACGATGATCAAAAGGATCATCCATGGAACGAAACAGGAGGCAACTGAACATGATTAGACCAGAAGTTACAAGGCGATCAGGACAATAATAAAAGAAGGAACGAGACGGCAAGTAGGATGAACAAAGGAATAGAGTGAAAAGTATGAAGAATATGATTTCTTGATTAGGGGAGTGAATGTTGGAAAGTAGTAATCAAGAAATCATAAAATTTAAAAGTTAAAGGACCAAAGATGTTCTTTGTATAGTTTATAACTGTATAGCAGTTAGATGTATTTAGAAGTAGTTTATTTCGGTTGTATCCATTTGTGAACCGACATGATGGTTCACAACAGAACCTATAAATATGTATAGTATGTAACGATTCAAAGTGTGGAACGTTAATATAATAATCAGTGTTTATCTTGAAACAAAACTTTCCCACCCTCTGTTCTCATATTGAGTCACTGCACATTTCTTATGCATACTCTTATCAATATATTGTTCATCCAAATAGCATGATTCGCGAAACGGGAAAACTCAATATTAGCGTCTCATGCAAAGACACAGTCTTGGTAAATCCTGCATTCATATAATGAAACCATATCGGCTTTGCCCATCCAAAATCTAGGTCATACATTCCACTATTTAATAGGCTACTAACAAATACGAAGTCTCGTTTGTCCATCACACTAGTGAGATGGTTCAACGTACTCAATATCTCATTGAATATCCCATGCCCCTTTTCCCCTTTCATGGTCTCAATGTGATTCGAGTCTTTTTTGGCTAATGATTCTCTCACTTCACGCGTCAGGGTTGCTAGGTCGGGTTGGCTATTAGGAAAGCAAATTGCATCCGCTATATCAACAATGTTTCCAAAGGACTCGTTTGCAAAAGGAGGTGAAGCTCTTTTGCGGATATTCACCATTGACAGCAAAGCATGAGGTGACTATGGGGTGAAGGTTCTCAGAGCGGACGCTGTGTTCACTGCCGCCTTCCAAATAACGGCTGATGTTGCCTCTATGCGCGTTGGTCCATGTGTTGCATCGGAAATTGGTTTGGACTTGAGGCGAGCCAAAGGCGTAGAATCAAAAACAAATCTTTTCGTACTAAGCAATTCATTAGTCATTAAGTTTGAAGGCAAGGAATACTTTAAGGAATGAGTTTTGGGGAAGACTTCAGAAGCCACAAAACTTGGCGAAATTATCTCTGTTGAACCTCTAACAGCTGCAGCCCATGCTTTCATAAACATGAAATATGTTTGTCCATCAAAGATCTTGTGTGACAAGCTTGTGCTAAGCCCAATCCCACTACAATTAAAAATGTTCACCTGATATGGAAAAACAACACACACACATTATTGATCTCCAGTTCAATTTGCATATTGCATGATTAATTACATATAAAAGAAGATAATATGTTAAACTTACCTGAATACCCTTCACATAATTTCCTTGTGATGATTTGGTGGTCATAGGGCTTTCAGGAATCAACTCTCTCACTTTGTGATCATCTGGATGACGTATAAAATCTTCTAGCGTTTGGTTGACTCGAGCCTCCACGAAATAGGCTCCTTTGTCATTACAATCTATGTATGAGTTGTCTTTAATTTCTCCGGTAAGTGGATAAAATTGAGTTAGAATCTGAGATAAAGTCTCCTTAAGGTGTTTTGATCTCTTGGTTATGACCTCCTTAACACTGGCCTTATTGGTATTAGGAAAGAAAAAGATCAAAGGTGTATAGACATCATACATCAGTTGGTCTATTATTGATAAGCTGAAGTTTTTAAGATGTTGTGGTGTTCGATTAGACGGTTTGATGATATCTTTTGAAATAATTTCAAGATCTACCTTCTAAATATTGTTGCCATTAATCAACCTACAAATCACATTAACAAATTAAGCTATACATGAAACACAAGTATGAATGAAGCAATAAATGTGCTGAAAAACAAAAAAGAACGAGGTATCCAACCTGTGTGAGGGTTCAGTGGCATTTAACATTGCAGAAGTACTATAATGGGAACGTGGAAACAAGGATGAGGACTCTTTTTGATAGGGTGGTAGTCTGACAGATTTTGGCAACCCGAATGGGTTTGCAACATGATGGTAAATGTGACTACAGGAGCCTCCATGAAGACGATATTGCCGAGTTTTGAAGCAATATCCGGCTGCCTTATGGGTTGAGTATAACCACTTCATTATGGATCGATGATGATCAGCCTTAATGCCCCACTCGTCTATTTATGGCACACAAAGGCAAAGCTGCCTCTATTTGACTTCTAAGAGCATTTTTACTGGTAACGCAATTCTTGCGTTAAAGAGGAAATAACGCACGTTAAATGGAAGTTACCTGTTGCGCGTTCTTGCGTTAACTCCACGTTAACGTGTCGCGTTATGTGGTTAACGCCACGTTAAGCTGCCATGTTTGTAAAAAAAGAAAAAAAATTCAGTTTACCACCTTAAATGAAGGAGTGTTTTTGTAAATTGTTATTGAGTTAAGGTTGAGTTATTGTTGTGGGTGTTTTTCTGTGAGTTAAGGTGAAAGAGTTAAAGCTGATGTGGCACTGACGTGACGCTGAGTTAAATTATAACTTGCGTTATTGATATGTTTGCTCTAAGACTAGTGCTTTTCGGCAGTGCTGCAAATTAAATTAGTCAAATATATTCGTACGTTGTGCATGTGATCTCGTGGGAGAGATAAATACAATGTTCCAAACATATGTTTGTTACCAAACAAGGACTTCTCGAAGTCTACTAAGCCTTACGCAGAATTGAGTTTAAAGATAAAAACAAGGACTAAAATATAAAATAAATAATTTTCTTAAAAAATAAAATGAGAAAATAATGGTTTTTAAAATGCCCTCGATAACATTTTTCAATTCTAACTCTTTAAATTAAGATTTAAGATCACCAAACTTTTTTGACATACCTATAGATGGGCACTTTGATATATTTTCGACAAAAAAAAAAATTCGTTTTTTTCACGCTTTTTTTCGTGGCCGAAAAAACCACATATGATATATCATATATGATATTACATATCATATATGATTTTTTCGGCCACGGAAAAAAACGTGAAAAAAAACGATTTTTTTAATGTTTTTTTTCGAAAGTATATCAAAGTGCCCGTCTATAAAAATATAATTAAATGCTCGTCGCGATGGTGTAATTATTTTCGCGCTTAACGATTAACGGTTTAAGAGATATTTAAATTATAAAAAATGGGTGAAATATTAAAATGCTTTTAATCTCAACCATTGATTTCTTTTTAGATGGATGGTGGGGATGACTCCTTTGGTATGTAAGAAAAGTTTGGTATTTAAAATAACTCTCCTCTTAAATTAAATACATGAAGTTACTTTTATACAATACTAGACCCGTGTATAGCAATAAGAATTTATAGCGGCGGATAGTTTTCGTGATAAAAAAATTTATGGGTTATAAACAAAAAATAATAAAAGTTTGAGGATATGAGGATTAAACATAATGTTTTGAAACCCGTTTCGACCCGGGTGGTTCAACCGGTTGAACCGTTCACGTTGAAAAACGGGTTACTTTAAACCGGATCAACCCGAGGTATTTGATCAAAAAACGGGTGAAATTAAACCAGGTCAACACGTCGGGTTTGAAGCATCCCGGTCAACCAGGTTTTCGATGTATATTAATAATTTCCTTTTGAAATAAATGTTTTTCTTTTTTAGTTTCAACTTTTTTCACTTTGCAATTTTTGATTTTTCCTTTTTATATAGTATAGATATATACATATAACATATAAAAATCTTGAAGCCCCAAATATTTGGAAGACATGTGCAACAACACATGTCACATATCCTCATATACAGCTCTGTTACGCTTCGAATAAATTCACGAAAAAAATACATTACAAATTTTACATTCAAAGTGAATAAAGAAGCTATATGCTATGAAAAGTTACTCTTTTTTTTAAAAGCATTATCTTATTAAAAATTATCCTAATTCTTTCTGTTACACAAAGTATACACTAAACATTTTAAGAATTTCATTAAAATATAAGAAAAAACTCTTGTAGTACAACAATATTAAGCCAAAAAGTAATTAGTACATTTTTTTATTCATGGTGTACAACAGATTTGAACTAATTACAGAATTACATTTTGTCGTCCAAATATTATTATTATTATTATTATTATTATTATTATTATTATTATTATTGAGAGGATCTTCTTCCATAATTTCTTATAAACCCTATGAGTTTCTAATAAAGTGATAATAATAATAATAATAATAATAATAATAATAATAATAATAATAATATAATAATAATAATAATAATAATAATAATAAAAATAAAACGTCATGATAATAAACACGTGTCAAATAGTTATTTAGTCCCATGTCCGTTCGAGCTTAAATATTTGACAATAAATTTACGGATATAGCCCATGCCCGATCGGGCTCGAGCCCGTTCGGCCCGCGCCCGTTCGGGCTCAAGCCCATTTGGTTTGTTTCCCGTTTGGGCTTAAATATTTTTATATGTGCTTTATTATTTGTATTAGTGACATTTAATATAATAATTGTGTTAATTTCGTTGTACAATATGATTGATAATTTGTATTTCTTATGTAAGGAGTGTTTTAACAACTGTATTAATCCTATTTATTGCCCACATTAAATAGCATTAATGTGGAGTTTTGTTTTTTTAATATGTGCATTAAAGTGTTGTACACTATGCTTATTTTATTGTAAGTCTGAAAATTATGTGCATTAAAATGGTTTACACTATGCTTAATGATAACTAAGGAGGAAGATCCTTTCAAGTTGTTATGTACATAACTTGGGTCAAGTTAGACAATCACTAACCATTGATAAAAATCCAATTGTCCAAATCAAAAGTTGTATGTAAATTATTAGTTATTGGATTTTGATCAATGGTTAGTAATTGTCCAACTTGACTTAAGTTGTGTATAACAACTTGAGAGGATGTTCTTCCATAAACTAAAACCTTAAAAAAAAAGCTCTCATGCTAAAACCTTAAAAAATGCTTAATAGGATCCTAAAATACAAAATGATCTCACTTGATGATTAATAGAATTCTATAACCTTAAAAAATTCTCATGGTATGTTAAAATACATTTCAAACTTTCAGGGACTGTTTCTGTCATAACAGAAACTCACTAACACTAACCATTTTAGTTTTATCTTTGTTTGGTATGTTTCTTATTTTGCAGGGATTGAAGATGATAACTCTTAAAGTTGATGGCTATATAAGATCGCATCCGGATTAGGGTTTCACATCATTTCACAATCACTTTCTCATAATTTCTCTCAAAAGCCTGCTAGTAAATCTCTTTTTCTTGTAAACGTTTGACTGATCAAAGTTATTGATCCAGTTGTTGTTATTCTGTTTCAGTATAATAGATCATTCATTGTGATCTATTTTTCTTTCTGGTTTCTTGTATTGTAACAATAAGTTTGAATAATTTAAATCAATGGGTGGTTGGTTGGATTCAATCTTAAGGTTTCTTATAATTTCTACATGGTATCAGAGCCACGGCTCTCCTTACCGTTCAATTGGTGATTTAGTTTTTTCTAGGGTTTCAGTTGATTAATTTGGGGGTTCTTGTATTTGGAATGAGATTTGGTTGATTCGAGGTTAATTCAACAATATTTTTTGGGTTAATTGTTGTTTGAGGTTAGATCTGGTGAATTAGGGTTTGGATCTCAAAACCCTAATTTTTTTTCAATTTGGGGATTCTTGGTGCTGGTGGTTTCTGGAGTCAATTAGGACCTGTTTCGTTCACAATATATCTTAACTAAGTGAGTTAAGTGTATTGTGAGTTCTTTCCACATTCTTTCTCAATAAAGCACTGTAAGCGTATCTATCTTCTTTAAGGTTTCTTGGTTTTGGTTTAGAGGGTGCAAACGGTGTGACTAACATCTTGATCTGCCTCCTTGAGAGGTGTGAATATCTGCTCTGGTCACACCTAGTCCTCTGCTAGGCTTTGTAATCCTTGGGCGTGGGTTCTATTTTACTTTTCTTTCTTGCTTTATTTTTTTTGCTGATTATCTATTTGTTTGTCTGTTTTTTGTTTGTCTGATTGTTTATTTGTTTCATTATGGCTCCTAATACTAGTAATGAGAATCTTATTAGTAATCTTGATTTGAGTAATCCTTTGTATTTGCATGCTAATGATATTAGTACTAGTTCTATTATATCTGTGAAGCTTACTGGTACTGAGAATTATAGAGTTTGGTCCACTGCTATGAAACTTGCTATTAACACTAGAAATAAAATTGGATTTATTGATGGAACTTGTACTAAGGCTGCTTATATTTCTAGTGATGTGTTGGCTAATCAGTGGAAAAGATGTAACTTTATTGTGCTATCTTGGTTGCTTAATTCTGTTTCTGAGGAGTTATATCTTGGTCAAATGTTTTCTGTTAATGTTTCTGAAGTATGGACTGAACTTAAAGAAACTTATGATAAACTTGATGGGTCTATAATTCTAAACTTAATGCAAAAGATTAACAACTTTAAGCAAGGTGAATTAACTGTTTCTGAGTATTATCATAAGCTTAACTCTTTGTGGAGAGAATTTGACATTATGACCAAATTGCCTAAGTGTGTATGTGCTGCTAGAGAAGATGTTTTAAAACATAATCGACTTATGAAACTTATGCAATTTCTTATGGATCTTAATGATGTTTATCAGCTTATCAGAAGCAGTATTCTCTCTAGAGAAACTCTTCCTAATGTGAAAGATGCTTTTGCTATTGTTTCTAGAGAAGAATCTCATAGCGGCATTGCCTCTTCTTCTTATTGTTCTGAGACTAAACCTCAAATATCTGGTTTTAATGCTAAAACTAATTGGACTAATAATGGTAATAAGAAGTTTGATAACAAAAAGTTTTCTAACACTGATAACAATAAAGTTTGGAATAATACCAACAATGGGGGTAATATAGGACCTAACCCAAATTTGCTTTGTAATAACTGTGGTAAAATTGGTCACACTGTTGACATATGTTTTGAACTTGTTGGATATCCTCCTAGTTATAACAAAAACCCTAGTCCAAAACAAAATGGTTTCAAACCTTCTTCCTCTGCTAATTCTAGTAATTCTGCTAATGATAATGGTTCTACTATGTCTTTCACTAATGATCAAATGTTGAAACTTATGAGTCTTATCAATGAGACGCCTTCTAGTGGAATAAAGGCTAACATGGCAGGTATGCCTAGTTTTATGAATAACAATGTTTTCTTCAATATAAAATTTCATAAGTTTTATAATAATAATATTGTTTTGTGTAACATTAATATTGGCTGGATTATAGATTCAGGTGCCAACCAACATATGACTGTTTCAACTTTAAACATGTTTCGATTAATTGACATATATGATTTAAATCTTACAGTGGGTCATCTTAATGGCACACTTGCTAAAATAAAATATGTTTGAAATCTAAAAATTTCTGAGAATGTTATTTTATTTGATGTATTGGTAGTACCTGAATATTGTGTCACTCTTCTTTCTGTTCATAAACTTATTAAAGATAGCAGAATATTTGTTTGTTTTAATGAGAATAAATGCTACATTCAGGATTTGACTCAAAACAAAATCATGGGGACTGGTAGTGAGAATGGTGGACTTTATTTGTTTGATACTTCCTCTCCCACACTTCTAAAAATCAAACAATAGGTAATATGTCTGTGCAATGTTATGTGTCTAAGTCTATGTGGCATCACATACTTGGTCATCCCTCTGACCATGCTGTTGATTTGTTACAATCTGAACTTAAGTTCACTAAGGATTCTCATGTCTCTCCTTGTGACATTTGTCATAAGGCCAAGCAGACAAGAGAGCCATTTCCTCTAAGCGAGCATAAAAGTTCTGCTATTGGTGACTTTGTTCATATTGACCTATGGGGAACTTATAAAGTCACTAGTAGAAATGGCTTTAGGTATTTTATGTCTATTGTTGATGACTTTACCAAGGCTGTTTGGATATATCTTGTTAAAACTAAAGATGAAGTTTATAATCTGTTTGTGAGTTATATTAACTTGATTTTAAACCAGTTTAAATGTAATATTAAAACTGTTAGATCTGATAATGGGACTGAATTTCTGAATAACAAAATGACTAATTTGTTTGACAGTCATGGTATTGTTCATCAAACCACTTGTGCTTATACTCCTTAGCATAATGGGATTGCTGAGAGAAAGCACAGGCATTTATTAAATGTTGCAAGAAGTTTATTGTTTCAAAGTGGTATTCCTTTAAGTATGTGGCCTGAGTGTATCTTAAATGCTGCCTACCTTATTCATGACATCAAATAAGTACATTATATTGTCATCATTTGTCCTATGTAATTGAGTTGTTTTATTATATTTTATATGAGAATCAATACTTAATTGTTTACTTTAGTAATTCTCAGGTAAAAACAAACAATTGGTGAAACTTGGCGATTTTGGACGAAATATGGAGCAAAATTATCAAGATGGAAAAGTCTACTGAAATCTAGAAGATACGCCGCATCATTCTAGACAGATGCGCCGTAATATCATACTTAGATGAATTCGAAAACCATTGCCTAACTTTGAAGAATGCGCCGCATCAGATTATATCATGCGCCGCATATGAAACTTTGATCAACGAAGAAGATCCAACTTGTTTGTCACACCCCAAAAATGGCGCAGCGGAATGTCATTTAATGGGTGTGACTTCATGATCAAGAACACATGGTGTCATAATAGAGAAATTCTAAATGCATAACATAGAACATTGATGCGCGTGATGTGTCGTTGCGGTTTAGCAGTGTTAGTGCCTACTCAAGTTTTACATTTATATTTAGCCGACTTATCAATAACACACACACTTAATGAGCAGTGTACCCGGTCAGTTTGCATATAATGGTAAGCAGAGTGTCGACCACTAAGAGTGGAACGTATTATCTAATTATCCTAATCAGTATTTTAATATCTAAGTTAGCTTTACAATCTAATCCAATGATAGGGGGTTCAGCCTGAGAGACTGCCACGGTTTGGTTATCTAATTAAACAGTAAAAACTAATGAGAACAAATCAGCGAATAGCATACACGTACACAGATAGATAGTAGAGACAATAAGAAGACATGTCCTGATAATTAAGATAGCTTGTCACTTGTTTTATTGCTAGTTTTATATGAAGTGTATAAAGTTAATCCATACTCGTTGGCTATTATATCGGCGAGTAAACCCTTAGTGATTACTTATGAATATCCTACTCATCCAAAGACATCGGAGTAAGTAGGCGAGGAAGGAGTATGGCGGCTCAGCAGTGCTCAGCTAGACACAGAGGTAATCAATGCACTAATATAAATGAACCAAAGACATCAAACATATAAACATTAATTGATGGGAAAGCAATTTTAAGGCGGGCATTTGATTATTGCTTACTCACAAACTACCGGCCATCAATCCTGATGAATTAAAGCTTACTATTACAATAAAACAAAACTACTTAATGAATTAAATACATGTTGGACCTTCTTACAGCTCTAAGATCTTCGTTTGGGGTGTGTCTTGTGTTTGCTTGTTCGTCTGAATTCGTCTCCTTAGGGTTATGGTGCACACAAAATTCTTCTAGGTCTTGGGGTATTTATAGTTTCTGTCTTAGGGNACTATTACAATAAAACAAAACTACTTAATGAATTAAATACATGTTGGACCTTCTTACAGCTCTAAGATCTTCGTTTGGGGTGTGTCTTGTGTTTGCTTGTTCGTCTGAATTCGTCTCCTTAGGGTTATGGTGCACACAAAATTCTTCTAGGTCTTGGGGTATTTATAGTTTCTGTCTTAGGGTACGATGCGGCGCATGTAATGATGAGATGCGGCGCATTGACTTAACTTCGCGTGGGGTCCAAGCTTATTATATTCTGGAATATTCGTACACCACCTTTAGATGCGGCGTAACTTGAATCTGTATGCGGCGCATGTCCTTCAGTTGTCTTGGATTGTTTCTGGTGAAGTCTTGATACTGATACGCCGTATGTCAATTGTGTAATGCGGCGTATCTGGAGTAGAACGAGCTTGATCTTCTTCTTTGACCAAAGTTTCATATGCGGCGCATGGTAGAATTCCATGCGGCGCATTCTTCAAAGTCAGGCAATGGTCTTCGAATTCATCTAAGTATGATATTGCGGCGTATCTGTTGAGTAAGATACGGCGCATCGTCTGAGTTTCAGTAGACTTTTGACATCTTGCTCATTTTGCTCCGTAATTAGTCCAAAATTGCCAAGTTTCACCTTTTACCTGTTTTTACCTGAGAATCACTAAAGTAAACATTAAAGCACCAATTCTCATACATAATAAAGCAAAACAAGTTAAATAAATAGGATAAATGATGCTAATAAAATGTACTTATTTGAGTTCATCAAATATTCCCCCACGTGAACTTTACTTGTCCCCAAGTAAACCTTAAATTTAGTCTTATGATAATGTATCCTAAAAGGTATTAGGATTTATTTTTAATGGTTAAACATGTATTCGTTTTATCATAATCACACAACCAACCACTCAACGAAGTAGAAACAAAATAATTTTTCAATATAAAACAATTCTAAATCGTTTAGTTGCTAGTTGTGACGAATATTCTATCATAAGCTTGACAAGTATACGCATCTCCCCCACTAAAGCCAAGGAGTAACAAGTCTAAAGCGGTAAAAATGGGTTAGTTGGTTAAGGGTTAATCATTCTTTTTAATCTCTATCGATCTCATATTCCAGAAAAGGCGACAAAATCACGAATACATGATCGAATCCACGACCACGACACTCGCAATTGCTCAATTCCTTAACTCGAATAAGCTAAAGATAGGACCAAGTAATCTTCACCAATAATATTATGTCAAAAAGGGCGACAAAATCAAAAATACATAGCCGAATCCACGACTATGATACTTAAGATTGCTCAAAATTCCTAATCTCAATAAATCAAAGGTTAGGATGAAGAATGATATAGGGTATGGATAATATTTGGGATACAAATTGGTGCAAAATAAAAATGAACAAAACAAATAGATTAAAATCCTAAGTGTGGTTAATTACTTTCCCAACCATCCCACGAATAAGACTCATATTATTGAATAACTCACGCTTTTGACTCATGTAACTCACGCTTTAGGTAGACACGAATTATACTCAATAAAATCTTAAACAAAGAATAACCTTAGTTGGCGTTCCCGTAACGGCCAACTCCCATTCAATCATAAATATAATATACAACAACAAATAGTGGTGATATCTCCACTTTACAAAACTTTACATAAGTTGGTTAAAACAAACTTCCAACTTTTTCTTCTTTCTTATTCTTTTCTATTTTTTCAATTTTTTTTTACTTGTGTAAAATTTCACAACTTTTCTATCACGATTTTTCCGGATAATTTTTCGTTACTTTTCATAACTTTCAGAAAATAATTGTAATAGTGAAAGTAGTAAACACACGAAAAATAAACTAAAAATATATACAATATGTACTTTCACTCCAATTGCATTATGCAATTTCCCGACCTAACAAAAGATAATGAATTACGCACGCGAACACATGTAATGTAAGGAAACACACTTTGCCTAAAGTAACTAACCACGGATTTCAATCTACAGGGTAGGCTAAGGTGTAAGGGTGTAATGAAACATTTTAACAAAGGTGTAAGAAACGAAATGAATGGCTCTGAGGGTTTTTCTAGGGGTATCTTACTCTAAAAATGAGAGTAACAAAAGGGTTTATACGGGGGTTAACTAACCGGTGTAGCTAGTTAATATCACAAAACATATAAAGGCTTTTTGGGTGTAATCCTAGAATTTTACCAAGTTAGAAAAGTCACTCCAATTATATCCATAATACTCATTATGGTGGTCTCGAATAGTATACAAGCCAAGTTCTAAAGTTTAAAAGTCACCAGCACACTAAAGTTTTTGATTTTATGCAAAAATAATGTTATGTGTGCGGCTATGTAATTTAGACTTAAACAAAAACATGCTAAAATTTTTTAAATTTTGATATATTAAGCGCATTTTAAGCATATTTTGAAAAAGTTTGGACAAGTAAGTGTTCTAATTCTCCATCCCCCCACTTAAGTTAAACAACGTCCTCGTTGTTTGTTTTAAAGGTTTAAAAACTGGAAAATAAAAGAATTTGAACAGAAAAGCTTCCCTGATATTTGCTCGGAATGATCCTCCATTGTGCGTTTACGAGCAAAGATCAACTTTCTTGTGGATTAGAATGTTTAAGCTTCATGAATGATGTTTCCACAAAAAGTGCAGGAATCTATAATACCACCTAGACTTTTACACACCTGAGTTAAGAAGGTTCAACTTGCATAATACATTAGTAGTTAGTGAAAATAAAACCTAAAATAGAAATTGAAAATCATCAGGTGAGTCGATACGCCGCATCCTATGGAAGAAGATGCGCCGTATCGAGCCTGGAATTAATACGAAATAAAATATTATACAGGATAGGATGCGTCGCATCTGCTTTACTAGATGCGGCGCATGTTGTTAACTGTCAACAGTTTGATAAATATTTCATAGTATGGTTAAATTTGATATCAATGTATACAACTCCAATCTTTAGACATGTTGAACTGAATGCCAGTCTTGCTAGATCGAACATTGAACAAACATCATGAATAAACTGACATTAGAATTCGAGCAATATTACAATTCAGGTTAAAAATATTGATAAATATACAAAGGTAAAGATGAATTAGATAAGGTTGTTTCCAATCCTCAGCCTTTGTATTCCATCAACGTGTGATGGTTCTTCGTCGCAATAAACAAGCCTGGAAGAATCGTTCACATCAAAGGTTCTGGGAAGAATCGTTCACATCAAGACTTGTTATTTGAAACAACACTGGAGAAATCATCACATCAAAGGTTCTTGGAAGAATCGTTCTAACTCTTTTAGAGCCGCAGACAATGCTGGTGGAACCGGTTTCAATACACGCGATTATTCCAAGCATTGATGTTGATAATCTCAAGTGATTGCTCAATGTTGGGTTAGGGTATCCCTAACATGATGTGTTTCGAAATTCCCGAAGGAAGTTGTTATAAAAAAGCGACCTTTCTCCCAATGTTCCTGCATTGAATAGTTATCTACAAAGAAACAATCGAATTAGACTGTAATGTCAATCGATAGATGCGGCGTTTTTAGAAGATTAATGAGCCATATCTTTTTAGAAGATATGGAGCATATAGACAATAGATGCGCCGCATCTATTGATACGCTCGGATCAACCACTTAACCAAAGAATGGTCAAAATAGTCAAACCTTGCATATTCTCCGGTGAGTATAGTGTGTCCCCGGGTCGTTAAGTCCCGACGAGGTGTGAAATAGTGAATCGAATCTAGTTCGTGATCGTGTGAATTGAATAGTGATAAAATGAGATTTTAGGTTTTAAAACTATGGATACCAAACATAAACTAAAAGCAACAATTAAGCATATAAAACAAACACGTAAAGCACAAGTAAGTAATTACGCAAATCTAATATTAAAAGCAATTATCAACTATTAAAAAGTAGACTACAATAATAATGATAAAATTAAAACTAACAATACGATATAAAAAGATATGCTTGCCAAGTGGGGTGAAAAGATCATTAAGTGCGAATTATCGATTTTAAGCCACTTTTTAATTAATACCCGTCAAAATTAAACTATTTTCTCACAACGTTGGTTTATATTGAAAACAATTAATTTTTCTTGGTAAAAATTATTAGATCAAAATAATCAATTATCCTAATGGCTTTGCCCGTTAAAATTACTAAAAATAAAACCAAATTAACCAAAGGTTATCAATCGATAATTTCTAAGTTTCACACTTAATTTCACAATCCACTACTACTTAACAAGCATATATAAGTCTACTCACTACTCATAACTACTAAGCTAACAATAACAATTAAGCCAACAATAGTAAACATATTTCTAAACTAACATATAAACTATTCGCGCATAATAAAAACTATACTACAAACAACAAATGAAGCAACAACAATAACTACTAAGCTAAACATGGAAATAAATATAAACATACTAAAAATAAAAAGATAAAAGGATTAGAGATAACCAATTTAGCATAAGAATGATGAAATAATGAGCTGAAACCCGCTCCATAAGCACCAAAACCCATCTCCTTAAACTCCATGATTAACCCAAATATTTCCATGCTAACTTATAGAGAAATACTGATAAGACTTGACTACTATTTTTCAAAGTAAAAGACATTTAAAGAAAAAAAATGAATAAACTAAAAATTAATATACGAAAGTTTTAGATCAAAATGAATGTAACTAAAAAACATTAAGTAATCATTAACTCCTAATTAATATTGTCTTAAACAAACTAAAAGTGCAATGATGGAGATTGGGAATGTTTAGATGAAATCATAACTCAAAACGTTAACTAATCATTGACTCCTAATTAATGTTTTCTTGAACAAAACAAAGGTGAAATGGAGTTTTTTACGAGACCATAATATTTACAAAAATTAATTAACAAAGTATGTAGTTTTAGAAATAATTAACATAACACGTATTTACATTTTTTTTTTAAAGAAACCTCATCATTTCGTCTGGTCATCTTCAGCATACACGTACTTCATCCTCCTCGTTGCCAACTCCTTCATCATAATCACTTGAATGAAGTTTATGTGTTCCAACGTCATGATTCCGACGACTAATATCACAGCAGCTAACGAACATTATGTCAACCTTAATTATCGCAAAGTTCATGCAAACAGGTATTCTACATTCATACTGATCCGCTTGATCAAATGCATCAAAAATGCTATGAATATATGAAAGGGATTCACACCAACCGACAGTGAACGATGAGGGTATTCGCAAGAATCACGCATATCGTCTCGTCAAATATCAAATTGATACAAATTAATGAAACTAACGATATATAAAAAATAAAATTAGCCATCGTTCTAATCTAAATTGACGTCATCATCTCCTGCGTCCTCGTCATTGCCGAATATATCACCGGCGACGATGATGATGTATGGCATGATTCCGACGTCATCACTCGAAGAAATCGATTACGAGCAAAAGAAAACATAATGTCCCTAACCAGTACGAATACGATGTCACTCATTGTTGGCTCAACTAGTTTCCTTCGGAGTTTCCGATGCAGTTGAGCGAATCAATACGAACGTATGACCTTGGGGATACTTATGGTTTAAGGTTGCTCCTAAGTTTGTTATGTTACTGGGTTTCGTATTGGTTTCGAATCAGCACAAACGTAAGATACTGTATTTTGTAGTCGTCGGAATCATGACGTTGGAACACATAAAGTTCAGTTGGCAATGAGGAGGATGAAGTACGTGTATGTTGAAGATGACCAGACAAGGAAAACAGTATAAATACGTGTTATGTTAATTATTTCTAAAACTACATATTTTGTTAATTAATTTTTGTAAATACTATGGTCTAGTAAAAAACTCAGGTGAAATGTTTAAAATCTCGTGATACATCCAAGAAGAACACGACATTAACATTAAATAAAGGGATGATGAAAATAGGAAGCACATTAATTAAAATGGTGGCCAATAAACTCTTTATGATAAGTAACCAATAAATAAGGGTGCGTTTGGTTTGCGGGTGGTTTTAAATTTAGATTTGGATTTGGATTTGAATTTGGATTTGGATTTGTGTTTGGGTTTTAATAAAAAATTAATAAGTATAATAAATTTGAATATTATTTGTTATTTAAATAAATAAATGATTTAAAGTTAGTGTTTATTATTTAAAAAATAAAAGATGAATGTAATAAGTGAAGGAGATAAAAAAATGGGCCCACAAAAAGTACAAGATGTGACATTATATTGTAAAACCTGAGCATGAGGGTAGAATTTGTAGATGGCCAAATATTTTCTTTGAACCCAATCCTTAGGTCCCACTAATTTAAACCAAACATCATATATCTACCATCATCCCCAAATCCCAACCCCACCCCGCTCAACCAAACGCACCCTAAATCAAAGGTTTTAAAATGATACGGAGTAAATGAAATGAAACTGCAGTTTTAGTTCTTCTTAAACAAAAATAGATGTACTAAATGAGATTAAAAACTGAACATTAAATGACAATGATTGATTTCATAAAAAAAGACAAGTACAAAAACTAAAGAGTTTGAAACTTAACTTGTAAAGAAACTACCGACTAATACTAATTTATTCTACATCTACCTTACTGTGTGATGTCTCCTCCTAATCTCCTATATATTGCTAACATATCTTGCCCAAGAAAACATGAATGGCATAATACAGTGAAACGTGGCTCAATTTGGAGTCATAAACTTGGCTTCTACTAGTTCTTTTGTTGACCGGTCAACCCTTGAAGTCTTGGACCGTATATCTATACTTTCAGCTTGGGTCGCATTGTATCTGCATTATTTTCTTGATCTTTAGTCTTGGACCTTTAATGGGTAATCTTTGGGCTTCAATCTTTTTAAAATTCCATCTTTTGACTCAATGCTCCTATACAACGACACATCAGCTCCCCAAATAAAATTAACAATGATCCTGTAATCACGCGCTTTTTCCAAATCTCGTGCTCGTTTTGTCGGGTTTTCTTTGATTTTTATCTTTTTAAAATATATGTACCTGCAAAATCACAAACACAAAAACAAGCATATATTTGGCATTTTTAATATGTTTTTGGTCTTTTGAGTCCGTTTAATAAGGTAAAATATATGTGTAATTAGACACATATCAAATCCCCCAGACTAAGGTATTGTCGTGTCTTCACGCAATGTGATCAATTCACGACCTCGGGATAAATAATTTCATAACTCTTTTTACTAACGTTGAAGAAGTAGCAACATGTTCAAAAGAGATTACAAAATCATTTATTCCCGAAAACCCCCCCGTTTTTCGAATTTATTATATACACTACTGTTTTTGTACTTTTCCACTTATTATGTGATGTGATGTTGACTTTCATCATTTTTCAATAACGTTTAGGGTCACAGAGTAAAAAACACAGCTCATAGAAAAATGTCCATACGGATAGAATTCATCGTTCCTGATTTTTCACAAGTTCCCAAACTAAGTGTAAAAACGAAATCACGTTTATTTACAAGGTAGATGCCAACACTACTCATGGAAATTAATTGTGTAATTACCTCATGCTCCCGTTTTCCTACTTTCCTCTATTTATTTTATTTTTGGTGAAAAATGAATTTCTTCATATTTTCTCGTTTTGATAACTTTTTATTCCGATAAAGATACTAAGTTTAGACGCTAAGTAGTTTCTAATCCTTCTCTCGAGAACCGTTGCATACAAAAATGAGGTCCACATCAAGGTCTCTGATTTAACACGATTTTGAGGGGTATCCCTTTTATGTACGACCGAAACAACTCATCTACGAGTCTAGAGACAAAAGCTTTTATTAGGACCCTCCGGAGTCGAGATTTGGCGTTTTTAAACATTATTAAGCACTTTAACGTATTAGTCCTCAGCCTTTTATAACAATTACAATATCGTTTGCGAGTCGGCAAGATGTAATAGTCTATTATGACCTTGGAATTTTCCTCTGCCTTTTTGAAGTCTACAATATCGGTTACGAGCCGGCAAGATGTAGAAAACTCTTATGGCTTTGGATTATTATTATTATTCATTATTAGTTTGCCAAATCCCAAGTCCTATGGCTTTTATAACAATCACAACATCGGCTGCGAACCGGCAAGATGCAATAGTCTATTATACCGTAACACCGACAGTACCTTGATGTGTACCCAACTCTCATAAGCAAGGATCCTTCCGACAAGAATCAAAAACTAAGTTTCGCCAAAGCCTAACATCTTTAATTATTTTTAGCATATAAATTGGGTGAAACAATTTTGTGGGAGCAAAAAGCCACAAGTACCTTTCTCGTTCTTGTAAAAGCCACAAGCTCTAAAGAGAACCAACTACTCCATTCTTAGCATCTAACTTATATATAAACTCTATCATTTCTCGTCTTTCGCAAATTTAAAATCTCAAATAATGAGATCCGCGAATGCTTAGCCAAATGAGTTAAGGGAACAAGCTAGGGCTCAACACGCCCGGTCAAGTCAAAATTTCTATTCCTACTCTACCCAGCGGAAAGTCAAACAAAGTGTCAAAACTTATTATATTTTTGCGAAAATTTTCAAATTTTTTTCATTTTTTTGTACTTTTTTGATGAATTTTTTCAATTTTTTTTGGATTTTTTTCGAGACAAACGGGGTTGCATGGATAAACGGCACATGAAAGGAGCAAGTCAAATCAAATCGAAGATACCCCCCAGACTAAAGTTAAACATTGTCCTCAATGTTTCAAAGGTGAGGGTCATCCTACGTAGTACCTAAGGCTGTTTATTAATTATGCCAAAAGATAACGTTAGTCAATAAGATTTAGGATACCAGACTTCTTGAGACTCTAGTGGAGTAAGGACAAAACACAAGCAAGAGAGTCTTCACATGTCGNACGGCACATGAAAGGAGCAAGTCAAATCAAATCGAAGATACCCCCCAGACTAAAGTTAAACATTGTCCTCAATGTTTCAAAGGTGAGGGTCATCCTACGTAGTACCTAAGGCTGTTTATTAATTATGCCAAAAGATAACGTTAGTCAATAAGATTTAGGATACCAGACTTCTTGAGACTCTAGTGGAGTAAGGACAAAACACAAGCAAGAGAGTCTTCACATGTCGGGCAAATCCTGCACAAAACAACAGACACAGAACACGAGAAATGAAAGAGGTAGACCTCCTCACGTCACTTATTAGTAAAGAAAATAGAAAGAAGATAGAAAGGATAAGCATGGGGTGCCTCCCACGAAGCGCTTGTTTTTTATCGAGTCATATAGCTTGACTCGCCCCGAATTCATTTGTCCTTGGGGGAGCATGTGGAAGAAATAATCTCTATCGGACTTTCGTTCAAGAGGTTTGGATAACATTGAAACTCATGAAAGTTCCACACAGATGAGATACCCACGGTTTTGAGAAATAAGAACCATAAATGGTGATACCGGGGTCAAAGATGGTATCCTCACTCCCGATGGAGTGAAGGATAGGAGAAGTCACATCAAATGTGATGAATGGGAGAAAGATTTTAATCACAATTAAGATCAATTCATCATTTTCAACATCAAATTTTCCAATTTCTTTGTTTTGAATTTCATCATTAAAGATCATTTGTTTATTTTCAAAAATCTTGTGAGGGAGAGGCGGGGTGCTGTCATCAATAAGTACGTCTCCCCCCAGAGTAAAATCTTTCTCAAGATCAAAATGGAAATAATCATAAGGAAGCGCGCATGCAGATGCAGGAAGGAAGCTTCTGCACAGCAGACAATGAATCTATGAAGCTATGATGTGAGTGAGTTCATCGGAGAACTCCTCGAGAAGATAATCACTCTTATGAAGTACGTCTTTGAGCTCGGGCTCTGGATGAATATATGGAGGTAGGACTTGTGCGGTACTTCGTGGGCTATAAATGTGCACCTCGTCCATAACGGCCTCCATATCAGACTCATCACTCTCCTCGTTCTGAATATCAAAGATAGGATTGTCTGATTTGAAAGTAAACTCAGAATCAAAATCAAACAAAGGATTCGTGATAGTCGTATCAAAAGTATGTGAAGTAGAATCAAGAAGATCGAAAGGTTCCTCGGATACCCTTGGGATTGGGACAAAGTTATCAAGTTCCTTAAGAGGATTGACGTCGACTTCCTTGTCCCCCATTGACAAGGTATCAGAAGGGTCTTCAATAAGTTGATTGATCTTTGATTTCTTTTCTTCAAAAGGTTCATCCTCATCACTTTCATCGGAGTATGAAAAGTGAATAGTGTTAGGATGACCTGGTCCTTGTTGGCAATATTGATTAATATAACTTTTGTGATTGCCAAGGACCCCAATTTGTGCAATCTCAGTGGGAATGTAATCGGAATGATGATCACTTAAAACAGGGGTAGAGTCATAAAGGACTCCGGTGTCCCACTGATAGTGATGTTGTGTCATATTCTCGATTAAATCATAAGCTTCTTGAGGAGTCTTTCGCATGAGATTGCCTCCGGCAACCAATATGATTTTGTCTCGATCGATCATATTTATGCCATGATAGAAGGTTAAGATTTGATCAAGGAGCAAAATTCTATGATCCGGACATCTCTGCAACAAATATTTGAATCTTTCCCAAGCTTCAAATACTAATTCTTTGTGCAATTGCCGGAAATTCAGAATGTCTCTCCTAAATTGCATCGTTTTCGAATATGGAAAGTATTTTGAAAGAAACTTGAGGAACAAATCTTCCCAAGTATGAATTGAATGGGTTTTAAGAGTGTAAAACCAAGACTCGGCTTCATGGGTTAACGAGAAGGGAAAGAGATTCAAACGGATGTTGTCTTGAGAAACTCCGTTCTGTTTGAAGAATTGAGTGATCGATAGAAATTTGTCTAAATGATGATTAGCATCTTCATCTTCAAATCCGTGAAATAGGCAAGTTTGACTAATAAGCTCAACCATATGATCTTTCAGAACAAAATCATTTGTTGGAGCGATTTGTCCTCCTCTATCGATGAGTGTCGGATGATAGAAATCCTCCATGGTCCTTGGATCATGGGGATGAGATGGAAAAGAATCGAACATGGTGGAGAACTAAACGGTATGAAGGATAAGAAGATAAGAATTAAACATTTAAGAGGATAACGAAGATTATTTTTGGATTTTTATAAAAGAAAGGAAAACAAAAGAGGATAGAAGAAAAACAAATTTTAAAATCAATTTTGAAAAAGAAAATATTTTTGGGTTTTTATATTTAGGAAAAACAAAAGAATATTCACAAAAAACGAGAAGATAACTTCCGGAGAAGGGTCTTCAATCACAAATCTGCAAACTAGAATGGATAAACGGCTTCACTCCTCCCCGGCAGCGGTGCCAAAATTTGATACGCTCGGATCAACCACTTAATTAAAGAATGGTCAAAATAGTCAAACCTTGCATATTCTCCGGTGAGTATAGTGTGTCCCCGGGTCGTTAAGTCCCGACGAGGTGTGAAATGGTGAATCGAATCTAGTTCATGATCGTGTGAATTGAATAGTGATAAAATGAGATTTTGGGCTTTAAAACTACGGATACCAAACATAAACTAAAAGTAACAATTAAGCATATAAAACAAACACGTAAAGCACAAGTAAGTAATTACGCAAATATAATATTAAAAGCAATTATCAACTATTAAAAAGTAGACTACAATTAATAATGATAAAATTAAAGCTAACAATATGATATAAAAAAATATGCTTGCCAAGTGGGGTGAAAAGATCATTAAGTGCGAATTACCGATTTTAAGCCACTTTTTAATTAATACCCGTCAAAATTAAACTATTTTCTCACAACGTTGGTTTATATTGAAAACAATTAATTTTTCTTGGTAAAAATTATTAGATCAAAATAATCAATTATCCTAATGCCTTTGCCCATTAAAATTACTAAAAATAAAACCAAATTAGCCAAAGGTTATCAATCGATAATTTCTAAGTTTCACACTTAATTTCACAATCCACTACTACTTAACAAGCATATATAAGTCTACTCACTACTCATGACTACTAAGCTAACAATAACAATTAAGCCAACAATAGTAAACATATTTCTAAACTAACATATAAACTATTCGCGCATAATAAAAACTATACTACAAGCAACAAATGAAGCAACAACAATAACTACTAAGCTAAACATGGAAATAAATATAAACATACTAAAAATAAAAAGATAAAAGGATTAGAGATAACCAATTTAGCATAAGAATGATGAAAATAATGAGCTGAAACCCGCTCCATAAGCACCAAAACCCATCTCCTTAAACTCCATAATTAACCCAAACATTTCCATGCTAACTTATAGAGAAATACTGATAAGACTTGACTACTATTTTTCAAAGTAAAAGACATTTAAAGAAAAAAAAATGAATAAATTAAAAATTACTATACGAAAGTTTTAGATCAAAATGTAACTCAAAAACATTAAGTAATCATTAACTCCTAATTAATATTGTCTTAAACAAAACAAAAGTGCAAGGTTGAAGATGCTGAATGTTTAGATGAAATCATAATTCAAAACATTAACTAATCATTGACTCCTAATTAATGTTTTCTTGAACAAAGGTGAAATGTTTAAAATCTCGTGATACATCCAAGAAGAACACGACATTAACATTAAATAAAGGGATGATGAAAATAGGAAGCACATTAATTAAAATGGTGGCTAATAAACTCTTTATGATAAGTAACCAATAAATAAATCAAAGGTTTTAAAATGATACGGAGTAAATGAAATGAAACTGCAGTTTTAGTTCTTCTTAAACAAAAATAGATGTACTAAATGAGATTAAAAGCTGAATATTAAATGACAATGATTGATTTCATAAAAAAAAAGACAAGTACAAAAACTAAACAGTTTGAAACTTAACTTGTAAAAAAACTACCGACTAATACTAATTTATTCTACATCTACCTTACTGTGTGATGTCTCCTCCTAATCTCCTATATATTGCTAACATATCTTGGAGCCAAAGAAAACATGAATGGCAAAATACAGTGAAATGTGGCTCAATTTGGAGTCATCAACTTGGCTTCTACTAGTTCTTTTGTTGACCAGTCAACCCTTGAAGTCTTGGACAGTATATCTATACTTTCAGCTTGGGTCGGATTGTATCTGTATTATTTTCTTGATCTTTAGTCTTGGACCTTTAACGGGTAATCTTTGGGCTTCAATCTTTTTTAAATTCCATCTTTTGACTCAATGCTCCTATACAACGTCACATCAGCTCCCCAAATAAAATTAACAATGATCCCATAATCACGCGCTTTTTCCAAATCTCGTGCTCGTTTTGTCAGATTTTCTTTGATTTTTATCTTTTTAAAATATCTGTACCTGCACAATCACAAACACAAAAACAAGCATATATTTGGCAATTTTAATATGTTTTTGGTCTTTTGAGTCCGTTTAATAAGGTAAAATATATGTGTAATTAGACACATATCATCTATACGTTAGCAGATTTACTGTCAACAGTACCAGAGTATGTAACTAAACTTAGAGTAATCAATGTCAAGATAATCATACATAAATAAGCTAATACCAAGTTCCAATAGCTAATATTCCTAACTATTTTGCCCGATCTATCACAATACCCGTTAATATTAACATAGTAGCACTTATAGTTTTT
Organism: Artemisia annua; assembly: GCA_014162995.1. Lineage (NCBI taxonomy): Eukaryota > Viridiplantae > Streptophyta > Magnoliopsida > Asterales > Asteraceae > Artemisia > Artemisia annua. The sequence goes on along the minus strand of LBNU01018013.1, from coordinate 2,695 downwards.
AACAAAAATTGAAGACTAGAGTATAATAAAAAAATAATGAGGATAGAATAACAATAGATTAAGGTTAGTACCTTTGGTGTTAGATTGACCGATCAATTAAGAAGATAGTATAGCCAATCTAGTTTATAAAATATTATCGTATTTTTGTTTTGTGTTACAAATGATAATGGTTGCTGAGTTTCAGCATTATATAGACCGTCATAGATGCGGCGTATCACGTTAAAGTGATGCGTCATATCTTAAAATAATATCTTCCTTGTAGAAAGAGTAGATAATGCGGCGCATACAGATAACGTAATGCGCCGTATTGGTCAAATAACGTTGTTGATTAGGTGCATTTTAAGGATAAATGTACCGTGTCGTTTTCCCAAGAGAAACTGATCAGAAAACATACTTTGGTAATCGCGATTCTTACCTTCATATGTCTACTTGGGGTCAAACAGTATATCATATGTATAAATTCAAAATAAGGACAATTGGCATAACCGTTTTATACATTATTATAATCTCGATGTTTAGTGGATAAGTATTTACTCCATGATTAGGAATAAATACCGTTTTAAGTTTACAAAATCGAGATTATAATTTGAACACGATGTATTACATAGATTAATGTCTGAAGAATTTTTACGGAAATCACGACTTTCGTTGTGGACTTCAGTGTTTTTACATTTAGGTAATTTATAAGAAAACAAGTTTGTGTCAACGTTTAGTATATAAGTTTCACTTTTTAGTAAACCGTTTCTTAAAAAAAATTTCTTTTCAGACATGAACATGTAATAATCGGATTTAGATAATTCACTTTTATCGTTAAAATTTTGGGAGAAGATCTGAAGAGAGCTCTCCTTCAGTATAAGTGAATTACTATATAAGATAGCCGGAATTCCAATTTAAGAGAATTTGAGATACTCAATGTTACCTTCATCGAGTCCTCTTACCTTTACCATCTATTGCAAATTTCCAGATATAGTAGTTTTGATCACTTCATCTATGATTCTCTAGTTAGGTTCAGAACGTAATCTTCATGGTGATGCTAAAGTCATCTTTATCCTGAAAGTAAACTAACTTGTGCACGAGAGTAGTGAAACGATCAAATTAGTTATCAAAAATCAATTATATTTATAAAAATTAAATGCGTCGTATTAGCAGAAGCTAATGCGCCGTATTTTCGTTACGATTCAAAATACAAGATTTTTTATTTAGTAGATGCACCGTATCGATAAAAATCGATGAGTTGCTTCTATTTAATAATTCGAAAACTGTTTTTAATTTAAATATTAAATACGCCGTATCTGTTAAAACAGATGCGTCGCATGGCGTTAGGGTTTCGAAAAATTCTTTATTAAAAACAGAATACGCCGTATCTTGGGGAAAGATACGTCGTACTCGAGTTATTAAACGCGTTGTATTTAATAAAATTAAAACGCAATACGCCGCATCCGATAAACAGATGCGCTGTATCGTTTTTATCTGCACAGTACAACATCAGTAGGTACAAAGAATGAAAATAAAAATAAAAAAGAAAAATAAAAATCAAATTACAGAAAATAAAAATCACACAAAAACAGTAAATATGCAAATTATACAATGAATGCAAATTATCTAATATACAACAAGTTAGGGGTTAGTGTCTAAAAACTTAATAAAAAGAAAAACTAATTAAAATACTAATCAATTTAACAGATAATAACAATTCACTCCCCGGCAACGGCGCCAAAAACTTGATGCGCGTGATGGTTCGTTGCGGTTTAGCAGTGTTAATGCCTACTCAAATTTTACATTTATATTTAGCCGACTTATCAATAACACACACACTTAACGAGCAGTGTACCCGGTTAGTTTGCATATAATGGTAAGCAGAGTGTCGATCACTAAGAGTGGAACGTATTATCTAATTATCCTAATCAGTATTTTAATATCTAAGTTAGCTTTACAGTCTAATCTAATGATAGGGGGTTCTGTTGGAGTATGCTCGTGTCATAATAACTAATTATATGGCTAGACATATGTGAGCCTATGGGGTCACACACATATACACTTAGGTACTTCTTTTATGTCGTGTTTATTGTACTTACGACATACAAATAAGCTAACGTAACACGGGATCACTATTGGGCTTCTAATGTGCGTTTATATGTTTCATTTATGTTTTATATATTCAACATCACCTATAGTGGTATCACGAGCCATCATATGTTGTCATATGATCATATATGTATGCGTAAAAATGGCTAAAAACGCGGGTTTTTAATGGATTTAAAGGTAATATCTTAAAACAGCCCCTAGGGCTTATATATTCTGAATATGTCGACCTAAATGAGGTCATAAGATCTGGACTTTTTGATCCTATGGTCATTTGTTATGCATACATCAATTGTTTACTTGATCGGCACCCGTAAAATGGCCTAAAAACGTGTTTTTTAAGAGATTTTTAACCCGATTTCAAATCAGCCCATGAGGCTTATTTTTCTGTGGTATAATGGTGTTAAGAAGGTCCTAATATCAGTGGGTTATGAATCTATGACCATTTGTCACGCGTACCATTCGGGGTTTTAATTCTTGTTAATTATTTCTTCGATTTGTTGGCTAACAATTTATTTCTTGTCATTTATTTTGTTTCCATGGCAAATACTGTCACAACCCACAATTTCAGGTCATTTCCCAAACCTCGACATTTCACTATTCACCCGTTACT
>LBNU01018012.1:41019-54395 GCA_014162995.1 Artemisia annua | reverse complement strand
AAGGATTGGATTTGGAGTAATTTGATGGTGGCGGTGTGTTTGTGGTGGCGGCGGTGATGGTTGTTGGAGGGTGGCCGGCGGCTAGGGTAGAGAGGAGAGGGAGTGAGATGTTGATGATGATGAGAAAATGAAATAATAATATTTAGGGTTAGGTTTTTAGTATAGAAAGTTTGGGGTTATGGCAAAAATGGTCCCTCTAGTTATAATTTTCATAAACTAGTGTAAGTGGGATACCCAAAGCTTCTATTTTTCTTACATCTCTCCCGACACATATTTTTATAAAGTTCATGAGAATTTCGGCCACCACACACAAATATTTTTAAATAGCCACCACGCGCTTATAAATAAATTTTTCTCGATCATACATATAAAATATCTTGTTTAATAATCATAATCACCTCAAAAGGTTTCACCACTCACGACTCAGAAAACTAAATTAATATTCGAAATAACCGTAACCGTTAATCATCAAATACGCATTACGTTAGAGTTCCTAGTGCCAAGTCATATAGTGCCTATAACGAAGTACTTAAATAGCCTAGCTAATACGTAACGAAATGTACGTTTTCTCATAAACTCCAAACTTTTCCACAAAATTCTTTCAAACTCAATGGATTATCGATAACTTAATTTTTCAGGGAGTTTATAAAAATATAATGCGGTGAATTTAGAAAAGGTCCCAAAATTACCGGTTGTCACAGAAGGTAAGCACGTAACCAAAACACTACAAAAACAAAACGATTTCACATTCAACATTATATTAAATAAATTATCAATAGTAATCCTACATTGCTATTTTTAAGATCCTTCGATTTATGAAATATGTTTCATCACTTCTCATGTTATCATCTGGTAAGTTATAAATGTCATAGTATATAAGTATATAACATGTGGAATGATATTCAAACCAAATACTTTGTTCCAACTATATATTAAGACGCATAAAATTCAAAACGTAATGTAGTTATAAGATGACAGAAGAAAATAATTAAAAAGACAACCCCCACGTTCAAATAACACATCACAAAATCTAGCACCCACGTACCCTCAACTTTGACCAACTGTAACGACAGTTTCATAATCTTGAACACAAACATGATGACGTGGAAATACCTTAACACAAACTGCATGTTTTTAAAAACCGTTTTCCTATATTTCCCCCCAAAAAAACATCTTAAAAACCAAGTTTTCCTCATTCATTCACTTCACACAATTCTCTCACACAAAAAAACATCATTTCACTTCCTAGTATTCTGTCTAACAAAATGGCAAAAACAAGCAACCTTTTAACGACAATCTTGAACGTGTTAACCTTATGCATGGGTGTCCTGCTCATCACCGCGGGCATATGGAATTTTACCCACCCGAGCAACGCAACCTTATGCCAGAAAACATTTGCCAAACCATACTTGTTCACGGGCATATTCCTTGTGATCCTCGCGGTTCTTGGAATCGTGGGGTCGAGTTTCAAGATAAATGCTATTTTGTACATCTATTCTGGGGTGTTGTTTGTGATGATTGTGGGCTTACTTGCTTTTACGATATTTGCTTTGGTGGTTACTAATAAAGGGATTGGGAAGGCGATATCGAATCAAGGGTATAAGGATTATAGGTTTGGTGATTATTCTAAGTGGTTGCAGAAAAATGTTTTGAATGAGAAACATTGGGGCAAGATTAAGAGTTGTTTATCTGATTCGCATGTTTGTTCCACTATTGCGGCATCGAAAACTTTGGAGGAGTTTTATCGGGCTCATGTCACTCCGTTAGAGGTACAATGTTTAATTAAACTGCAAATGAGAGGGTCTTTGGATTTGCTTATATTAGTGCTTATGTTCTAACTTTATAGGCAAAGAAGCAATTCTTTTATGTTTTTGATAAAATTGCTCATTCGTTATTTCACTCCAAATTAAGCACATAAAATAACAGGTTAGCAACAATTTGTTGTTTATATAACTGAACATAAGAAAATGCTTTATTGGGTTTTTATTAAATTGCATAAATAATTTCAATATACTAATTATATGTATTTTGTGGCAGGCTGGTTGCTGTAAGCCACCCCAAGACTGCGGTTACATGTTTGTGAACTCGACTTACTGGATGCCACCCAAGACAGGACCTGAATCAGAAGACCCTGACTGCAAGACATGGAACAACGACCAGAAGAAGCTGTGCTACAACTGTGGTTCGTGCAAGGTTGGAGTGTTGAAGAACTTGAGGCATTTGTGGAGGAAATTTGCGTTACTCAACTTCAGCATTCTTTTGTTTGTTGTTGTCATCTACTCGATCAGTTGCTGTGCTATCCGTAACAATAATGCCATACCACCGGAACCATGTCACATCTAATCAGTCATATCAGATGATCGAGCAGCTTCTTTATGTTTTAATTTACGTACTAGAGTTATTTCCTTTTGGCTAGGTTATGTTTGAACTAATGCATTTGTTTGAAGGGGTCCTTTGTGTACCTTATGACTTCGGTATTTCCTAGTATTGTTATCTTGCTGGTTTAATTAATGTATGGTTTGAGACTTGTTTGGAATTTAGTTGCTTGAAATATTGCTGATGCTAATGGTCCAAGCTTGAGATTGTTCTTGTTGATTATCTGGCTTTTGTCCTTGTACACAAGTATACTTTATTGTAGGGCATGTTTGGGTTGAGTTGATGCGTTTGAACCGTAGAACCAGACCGAGACAAACCATTACTAAAATGACATCATTTGGATCATTTAAAGGATATACCAACCAGTCAATTTGATTCGGTGTATGGCTTTATGTTTCTAAACAAACAAAACCGATGACTACACAGGAAGACACTTTCATGTCCTCACAGTTTTTTGGAATGGAGGCTTTTGAAGGCTTTACCTTTTTGGTTTGTGTTGAAAATGTTTCTTGGGAAAATTGATTATTTACGGTTTTGAATGGCAATTACTACTCAAGTGCTAAGAAAGGTTAATCAGACCTTTCAACTAAAGATGTATGAGCCAATAAGCAGAGACAAGTGTATCATAAAGTACTATCTACTGACAGCAAATGCACATCAAGACCACTTTTATGGACATATAATTTGATGAAACATTTAACAAGAATTAATCAGAAAGCAACTTGGCTGAGCTAGTGGTACTGAAACTTCTAACAGCAGGAATGACTCTAGATGGTGATAAAATACGGCCAAACGATACATTATAGGAATCAGTCCCTAACCGGCTTTGTAACCATCCCTTGCCTCCAGAGAACCCATCAGCCACAATCCAGCAGTTTTTGAACCCGAGCTCGGTTAAATATCTAGCAACTATCTTGGCTGAATCCGTGTACCTAATGATATCAATACATACAAACTTCATTAGACCCGTTAGAAGAAAGTGCATGTTACAATAACAATGACAAAAATCAGAATACTAACGAGTCTAGGATCACAATCTTGGACCCTTTATTGATTTTCTTGAGATAAGATATCTTCAATGCTGCGATTTCGGCTTCCAATTTCTTTGTGTTTCTAACAAGACCTTTTAATTTGCTTGGTAAGTCTTCCAATCTGAAAATTGTGGATGACAAAATGAGTCGAACAAATTCAATACTAATATACTATGTTTTTCTTAGGAAGATATTTACACTTACGGGATGGCAATCAATTTGTTCTTGGCGCTTGAGGGAAGGCGTGGAATACCAGATTTGTCCTTCTCGTTCTCTGATCTGATATCGATCAAAGTGTAGTTCTGTGACGATACGAGATCAAGTACTTGGGCAGGAGTGAGAGCACCTACAATAACAAATTTCCATTATATATTTTCTAACATAGTTTTTATGGAGTACGAGGTTTGCATTACCCAATAGATAGCATTTTGGGTTTATTGCACCAAAGTGATACCTTTATAACCACGAAGGTTGAAAGAAATGGCGGAAAAGACGGGTGGTAGTAGAAAATACGCTAGGACTAAAACTCCACCAGTTACAGCAATTGTGGTGGGGTCTGCTGACGAGATGGTCTGGACCGTTGTTGATGCAATGGGCTTGGCATCCTGGATAACCTTCCCAGTTTGTCCTGCTGCATCTGCTACCGTCTGCAACACAAAAAAATCAAAAAGTAACTATATTAAAGTCTGGTCATAATCCATTTAGGCCGTCACACACTTCTAACACTAACTTTATTAATGAAATTATTCATGATTTAAAATACAGAAAATACGGGATTGATGTTGAGTACCTTAGCAGCAGAGTAAACAGGCTCAGTATCAAACCCAGAGCTTTGAATAGCTTCTTGTGCTTTCTTTGTTGCCTCTGACATCACGGGCATAGCAAACTTCACCGCCTCTCCACCTGCTTGTTGTAGCACTGGCATTGCCACGTCAGCAGCCGGCTTTAGGAACTCCGCTAACGTTTTAATGGCACCCTCAGCAAACACGTAAACATCACCACTCACTTTTTGAACCTGTTCGAATTTCTCTTCCACCTAACAATTTACCACCATGATAAAATCAATATTCATTTAAATTGGGTTAATACCACCAAAATGTAGTGGTACATTCGTATAATTATCTATAGTTAACATTGTAACATTATAAGGATTTAAGGATGTATTGAATTAGCTTATTTTCCGGCTTTATGGGCTTATTGAATACTGTATTTGAAAAGTGTGAATAAGGAAAGAGCTAATGACTTATAAGTATTATAAGCCCAAAAAAATTTGAGTCTTATTGCTTTTTCTAAGTTCAATTAAGCCTGTAAGCCTACAGATGAAAAAGCAAATCAGAAACCACCAATAAATGGGGCCATCCTGGTCTAGACTCTAGAGGTACGTGAGTGACCATCAACCAAGAAAGGTTGTTGGGTTGGAACATTTGTAGATTCTGTCTAATGATCACGTGGTATATGTGTTGTTAAAAATCGCCCATTCACAAAAAAAAAAAAAAAAAAAAAAAAAAAAAAAAAAAAAAAAAGAAAAGGATAAATTTATACTAAAAAAACTTATGCTTGTAAGACAGTAATTATATATTATTAATTGATAATAGTGTTTTACATGAGACCCAATAACACATGGCGTGGATGTAGCATGCGCAGTGGGTCAGCCGCATAGGCCACCATTTGTGAGGGGTCTCGATTTAGTATATGTCAATTGTTATTTAACATGTCTAAGTTTATTATGTCTAGAAATTGTTTCGGATAATAGTTAAGTTTTTGTTTTTTATTTACGGGGCCTTTATCTTAGTTTCGCACCGTGGCCAAACATCTTGGGCTTGCCTAAACCAATACAAATACAAATACTATACGAAGTCCGAATACAAATAAGTTCCACTTAACAATGCTAGCAAAGTGAAACGATGTTTTTTTTTTTTTTTTTTTTTTTTTTTTTTTTTTTTTTCTATTCTATGTTCTTTGAAAATAACCTGTATTTCTAAGCAGATAAACAAAGTAAATTATGTTACATTTAGGTGCAGTCAAGTAAGAAATATGTACATAAGCACTTTATAACATGTTACATTTTGTTGCAAATGATTAAAAAAAAAAGATAGTAAGAATTCGATTACTTGAGTAAGTGAAGAAGCGATGTCATCTTTGGAAATAGATGCATTAGCAGCTTCAACTGGAGCAGTAAATAATGCTAGCAGTGAAAGACTAGTGGAAGTAGCTAGTGAGACAGACTTGGAATCATGTCTGCAGCTATGGTTTTTGGTAGTGGGTTTGAAAGGTGCAACACTTTTGGGTGTTGGAAGTTGGTTGTGGTGGTGGTGGTTGAGTTTAGCTGTGGCTGTTGCTCTGAGTGCCATCACCAATTGACCACCACTGTACTGATGATAATGAAAAAGTTGGGTGTGAAAATGAAGAATTTAGAAAGAGGTATAAAAACAGGACAAGTTGTGGAAATGATTGGTGGTTTGGAAGTTAGAGATACACCATTCATTTTTCATCTTTAATGAACCTTGGCCATTCAAATGTGTTGAGGGTGTTTGGTAAAGTTTATTTGAATTATTATTGTCTTTTTTATACAACAGCCAATGTAAATGTCAAAGTGTTAAGGCATTGGTAAGTTTATTTGAATTATTATTGTCGTTTTTATACAACAGCCAATGTAAATGTCAAAGTGTTAAGGCAGGTGGCAATAGTGACGGGGTGTTTGGTGGAGGGTTATATGGCCTAATTAATGGCAAAAGATATGAATCATGGTGTTTGGTATGCTATAATGTAATGACCCAATAAATTGAAGGGATTGCTCATTATATTGCTTTGCATTCCCCCTAATTTGAACCAAGCATGCTCTGAACATTTATCATGACCGCTTATTTAGCATTAGATCAACTTCTTTCTTCTCAATCAACATCGCCATTAAGATAATGTAATAACACAATTGACATCACCCCACTAAGAGCACAAGGTATAATGACTGTATAACTCAGTGTCACGTCAGCACCACATCAGCTTTAACCTTTTCACTTTAACTCACCAAAAAATACATGGTACAATAACTCACCTTAACTCAACTTTAACTCAAATATTTTCAAATTCAACCCTAAACTAAAACTAATATTTCATTTATTAAAAACATAACATTAGTTCTTAAACATATTACAATACGGAGAGAGAGAAGAAGGAAANTGACGTTCAAGACGTTTTTGCCAAACATGTTCCATAAGGTTTAGTTGGAGTTGAGTATGCATTTCTTGGTCGCGTATTTCTCTTGATATTCAACTTTGGCTATCACATCTGTTGACCCACCTGTCTCGTCTGAAATGTGGTGTTAGATCCACCCACATTTCGCCATAATCACGTAGCGCAAACTTTTGATCTTTTAATATCATGTTATGCAAAATAATGCAAGTATACATGATTCTACGTATCTTGACAACTTCCAGTGCACGTGCCGGTTGTTGTAGTATACCCCAACGTCCTTGAAGCACACCAAAAGCACGTTAGACATCCTTGCGTGCACTTTCTTGCTTCCTTTTAAAATACCCATGTTTTTCGTCAGTTGTTGCCGAGAAGGATTTGACGAAAGTTGCCCACCGTGGGTAAATTCCGTTAGCTAAATAATATCCCCGGTCATACCTGGTTCCATTTATCATGTAAGGTGCTCTTGGGGATTCGTTACGAAGAAGGTCGTCGAATAACGGAGAGTTATCTAAAACTTTAGTATCGTTATTCGCCCTCGCCATCCCAAAAATGCATGTCAAATCCATAAATCTTGCGAAGCAACAGCTTCAAGCATCATTGTTGGGTATTTTTTTTATAACCGCTACCATATTGCCCTTGCCACGTAACCGGACAATTTTTCCACTCCCAATGCATGCAATCAATGCTACCAAGCATTCCCGGAAAACCATGTTCACACTCATGTTTTTCGTAAATACTTTGAATGTCAGACCATGTTGGTGTTCTTAAATATTCCGGCATGAACAAATCCATAACACATTTGTTAAAATTATCAAGACAATCATGTGAAGTACGCTCACCCATTTGCAAATACTCATCAAACGCATCGGGTGCGGTGCCGCACTTGTTAAAATTACCAAGCATTGTGTGTGTTGTGTGTGTATAAAGAAGCCAGTGTATAAGGCTATATATAGGTAAATGTTTAAAATTTGAATTACAATTTGATTTTGAATTTTAAGTTTATCCCGCCATTACAATTTGAATTTTAATTTTAAGTTTATCCCGCCCTGTCAATTTGAATTTGAAATTTAAATATACCCCGCTAATTTATTAATTTAAATTTTAAATTTGAACTTGAATTTTAAATTTGAAATCAAAAATCCCGCTCTTATTGATTCAGTCAGCTATAAATAACATACCATAGTCCATTTTTGTTCACACACTTCTACATCTAAACATTTTACAAAAGATCACACATATGGCTAATTTATGGTGGAGAGATGAAGAAAAATTGTTGGCTGAAGTTTGGTGTGAAGTTTCCCAAGAAGTACACTGCCAGAGAGATCACACCTTTTGGACTCGGGTTGTAGACATGTTCAACAATCAGAATGAGGCTGACAATCGTAACAAACATATGCTTGTTGGTAAATGGAGAACACTTAACTTGGAATGTAAAAGATTCAACGCTATTTACAGGGAGGTGTTATGAACAGAGAGGTAAATGCCAATGATCGTCTCGCCACTGCAAAGACCATTTATGAGCAATGCTATAGTGGGAGAAGCTTCAAATATGTTCACGTGTGGGATGTTTTGAAAAACCAACCCATATGGCTATGGTATGGTTAGCGGTGTTGTATGATTTAGTATCGTTTTTAATATGTTGTAATGTTACTTTATGTTTGAATTTGAATAAAAGGCTTAACGGCTAGTTTCTCTAAAAAAATCCTCTAACGGCTAGTTTACCCTATAAAATCCACCTTTACTCAACTTCATATTGTCACACAAGTATAACTAATTTTCACACAAACACTATGGCTAACGAACCAGCTGAGGTGCAAAGAACAATCCTTACCCGATTATGTAATGAACAAGAAAAAGAGCTCAGGCTGATTAACAATTTGTTAGGTGAGATAACTCGTATTATGCTACAGAAGCATGATCGTGCTCCAGAGATCGAAAGGTTGCGTGCGCTGCCTCAAGACCATCCAGCTATCACAGTCGGTCTAGAAACTCTATTAAGAAACGATGAAACAGATCTGCAATGTCACACCCTGAATTTACCTGTTATATGGCAGCGGAATGGAATACCTGGGTATAACAAACATGGCATCTCATACAAGGTTATATTGAACGACCTAAAGTGTCGTTTTGAAAATACATCGTTTGATCATTAAAAACATCAGAGTTTACAAAATAGGTCCCATAATGGTGTTACAAGTTCATGAAAACTAGTTCAACTTGATCAAACGTTACATAAGTGCATAAAATGAAAGGTGAGACGCGTCGACTCCTCGACTCCATGATGGTCCATATGCAAGTCACATGTTGTTATCTTAGTTACCTGAAAATACATTGCTAAAACGGTCAACAATAATGTTGGTGAGAAATCATAGGTTTATGAAAATGAATGTTATACGGCAACCTCAAGTATAATGTGTATGACAACAGTCAATGAAAAATAGTACAATAGACCTTAAGCTCATGACACCGAAGCTAGACTGTACTAATGAAATGCCCCAAATGGAGTGCTTTGCCAAACACCCTGAATGTATGAAATGAAATGCATCCGTTTGACTGTTGGTAACCCCAACACGGATGGAAGCATCACCCTTAATAGATCTATCCACTCACTTTCGCTTGCTCACAATTAACGGTTCATGATGTACTAAATAGGGGACTTTCATAGGCAAATGTGGTAACTTAAGCATTGTACTTGAATTTGTATACTTAGGTCCGTACAAAAATGGTGCAATGTATTCTCCCCCATGGGATTTGAAATGAAATAATTAATTGAAAACGGGGCTATGAAAACTCACCTCAAGTGATGGTACAATCTGTAATGTATGAACTGAAGTGATGAGGTGCAACTCCTAGCCGCAACCTAAAATGAATGCATGTAATCTAATTTAGATTATGAAATGAGTTCGTGTATGCACTTGCACTTATAATCTATACCACTCGTATTATATCAAAATATGAATAATCGTCGAAAATATAATTTATATCATCGTATAAAGTCATAATGAACATTACATGTTCATATAGTGTAATAGTGTTGTACGATAGTTATTTGGTGATAAATTGTGAAAATACAAGTTTTCGCCGTAAAGTACGACACTTGACAATTTCTGAAAACGGCTAAAAATGGCCTTGGAAAACTAGTTGTAAATCAGTGAATATTGAGATTTAGGAAAGAAAATTTGTATTTCTGGAAAGCTTAGCGTCAAGCCTAAATATGTTCAGTAGTGAAGTTTTGCTCAATGTGCCCAGATTTTAAGATAAATGGTCGAAAAGTATGGTGTTTAGGCCAAAACTGCCATTTCTGGGCAGTTTTTGTGAATGTTTGGATGGCTGTAAATTACTTATTTTAAGTCCAAATGACAAACGGCTTTTTGATTTGAAAACTAGGCCAGGTGCTCTAACTTTTGTTCCTTGGAGTCCCAACTCCAGAACTGAGTCATTTGACGGGAAAATGGCTCCCAACATGGGTGTTTGCAAAGTTTCTGGGTAGACTTAGAAAAATTTCAGAGTAAAAGTGCTGGTAGAATTTTAGTGAACTAATATTCTTTGAAAAATCGTAACTTATTCGTTATAAGGCCGTTTCTCAAGTTCTTTATATCCCCGAAAAGGTAAAAAGGTGAACTAACATATTTTCAACAGTTTGGTATGTTTTGACAAGGTGTAAGGCTCGTTTTTGGTCCATGAATTTCATACATCAGCAACATTTTTCCGGAAATATATATATATATATATATATATATATATATATATATATATATTGTAACTTGTTTTTGGCATAACTTTTTCATCGTAAGTCCGTTTTTATCCGTTCTTTCGACCATGAATTCATCTAAAAGTGTATTTTCTAGTTCTTGGGTCAAAAATTAACCAAAACTCACTGAGTTTACCATATTTTGCAAATAGGGACAGTAGCTTTATATATAGTGTTTAAAATGGTTTTTCATGGTTTATTCTTGTCCAAATCCATCACCAACAACAACAAAACATCCCTTAATCTACCATACACCTTCTTAGGGTGTCATGGGTTCCCTAACATCATTTTTCAATCATTTCTCCAAAGGTTCACTAGTCATCCATTTTAACAATAAAATGATACAAAGCATAAGTTTAGTGGTATAGATTTTTACATGCTTGTACATATACTATAAAAATACATGAACCTTGATAAAATTTATGAAAAGAAATTGATAAACTTACTTGAATGATTAGGAAATTTTTAAAGATAAAACCCTACTAATCTATAGGTTTATATTTCAAAACCTTGTAATAGATTAATGTTTACTACTAGGAAATTACTTTGTCTTGAAAAAATCTTTTGTTCTTCTTGTTTTCTTTCTTAGCCGAGCACCTCAAGAGAGAAAAGAGATATATGTGTTTTTTTTTTTAATTTGCATGTAATGAATTATAGTTAGGTGGATTAGTGTATAAGGTGGGAAGTTTGTATCGGACAAGTGTCCTCTTGGACACCCAAAACCGGCCACCTATAAAGGGGTGGTGGGTTTGTGTAAGTTTTGTGCAATATTTTATTTACGGGGTACCGTTTAGTGTATAGTTTTGAAATTTTAGCGTTATCGGGTACCGGGTTAATTAGAAATAAATTATAATGGGACAAGACGGGATATAACAAAGTTGTAAAAATTATAAAAATATAATTTTTGTAAACATTGGGTGTTTTGATAGGTAGTGCTTTGTTGGTACAATTTTTGTTATATATAATTACAAGTAATGGTTTAATATTTTGTAACTTACCACTATATAAAATATATAGTTTAATAAACCTTAGTGGAAATATAACTAATATATAAAAATACTAGTGCTCTAGTGGAATTTGTTTGGTGTATTGATTAAAAACTATAATCATATGTTATTATTTATTTAGAAATAAATAAATAAATGTAACGTACTTGAAATTATATATTCTACGAGTGGGATAGAATGCAAATGATGTCGTGATGAAATGTAGACTAACCCTAGTCTATGAAATTGTCATAATTCTCAAATTTCAGGTCAATTCATTATTCCCGACATTTCCTATTCATTGAATTTCAATTCAACATTTCACGTAAACAGGGTTTACGGGTATCCATTTGACGAGACCGGGTAGGTTAAGTCACATTTTCAACCATCGTACATTTCCTAGACTAGGGTTAGTCTACATTGCATTACAACATCATTTGCATTCTATTCCACTCGTAAATATATATTTTCAAGTTACTCTTATTTATTTATTTATATATAAATAATAAGACAAGTTAATTAATTTTAACCTAATGCACCAAACAAATTCCACTAGTGCACTAATATATTTTTATATTAGTTATTTTTCCATTTAGGTTATAAAAATATACTTTATTTATTTTGATGGTTAATCAAATAATAAACATTTACTTGAACCTATATACCAAATAAAAGTATATTAATAAAGCAATACCTATCAAAATACCCAATGTGTATGAAAATTATATTTTTATAATTTTTACGACTTTATTATATCACGTATAGTCCCGATATATTTTACGTTTAGTTAACCCGGTACACGATAACGCTAAAAATACCAAACGATGCACTAAACGGTACCCCGTAAAACAAATTGTGGGACAAAACATGACACACCACCCACCCCTTGGTAGGTGGCCGGCCTTGAGTCCCTTTTGGGACACTTGTGCTCTTCACAAATCACCAACTATGTTCCCACTATATCTCTAATATGCACTAGCTACTATTACATGCAAGATATTAGATCAAAAATATTTTCTACTCTTCCTTGTTTGCTCTTTTAGCATTTTAAGTTTTAACTTTTTATCAAAAAAATACTTGAAGGCGTTTAGCTTTTATGTCATTTTACACTTAATAATCACTGATACAGCTACATTATCTGATATTTTTGATCAATTTTGACCTCGTGTGATTTGCAAGATGTATAATTTAATTGTTACGTAAGTATTGTGCATTTAACCTTAGTAGTTTATATTGCTATAACTTATGAGATGCAACATTAAGACCCTTTTACCTCTTTTTTCAGTGACTGGTTAACATAGAATATAATGTGACTTGTATAGGGTATTTTTAACACTTTATGGAAAATATCAAAATAGTATATTATTACTTTAACAATTTAGGTAACCTTAATATAATTAACACGTTCGTTTTCTTAAAAAGTGGACAAAAATGTGATTGCAAGTCACTCAACATAGCCTGCTATCGGCCCATTTTGCCACCTCTGATATATATTAATCTGTGATCGTTTGACTTTCTCGGTAGCAGAAATCATTGGGTAAAAAAGACATTAAGTGTAGCAGTAATTATTTATTTATGTTCTTTCAGGCATTTTGTCGGGACAGTAGAATTGTACCCAGAGCGGCGGCCACTGAAATTGAGCTAGCGAGAAAGTTGAAGGAATTCTCTTTCACAGAGACAGGGTGTAACACCCCCAAAATTCGTACAGCGGAAGACTTACAAGCTTTCAGGGTGCTACGGGGAATTGGTATCATCACAAGAATAGATAACAAGATATCATAGATGTAAATGTAAACAAGGTCAACGTAAGGTTAAAGTTTACATTCATCCAAAAATCTTTTAAAAGGAAAGCCCATAGTTACTAAAAGTAGATAGGTCCAAATAAAAACAACATCAGAGTTCCATCGATATCTCAACCCAAGCCAAGGTCCAAGCAGCATAACCGTTGTCCAAGTAGTGAAAGCAAACTTCTAATTACCTGAGAAATACATGCTTAAAAGGTCAGCTTTCGCTGGTGAGTTCATAGGTTTAAAGCAAAAT
>LBNU01018012.1:0-30268 GCA_014162995.1 Artemisia annua | reverse complement strand
TTTTCTCGTTTTGAACTATTACCCGCCTGCCCATTTTGCCACCACTATTCTTGGCTTATGTTTTTCAGTCTCTTCAATGATCATTTTTTCTCTTCGTGACACTATCCAATTCTTGTGGTCTGTTGTAGCGATGGATGAGAGATTGAGCTCTTATGCACTTATTGCACGAGCTGCTATTGATGTCACAATCCCTTTTCTGACTCGACTTTTCTCTGAGCGTTTTGCAAGGCTTCATCAGGTACTCGTACAAAAGTAAAACATAACTTAAACTGATAGCAATTAATTTACATATGAAGAACTAATATTATAGAATCCACTGCATTCCCTTATCATATGAAATGTCAAATAAATGTTAACTAGGTATACTTGGTACGAAAAGAACATAGGGTGTTGGGCAGTTATCATGTTCGTATGGAAGTCTAGTGCTGTATTGGCTTTTTGGCTCTGTAAAGAATGATTGTTATATAGCATGTCAGTATCAGAGAGGGATAAACGAATTGGATAGACAATTGCCTAATCTACCAAAGTAGAAAAATCCCAATGTAGATGTTCAGGGTTTGAATCATGCATATTGTGTTGGGCATATTCTAGCTGATGAGCCCATCGGCGTGAGCATCTCTGAACATATTAGAACCATAACCATTCTCAACTTGACAAGTACAACACACAGGTCTGTATTTGTGAGGCGGCTATGCTTCCTTGATGTAACAGCCATGATAAATAGTTACTTATTGTCGAATGCAAAATTGCAAACTTAAATTGCTTCCCAATATAAAACCCACTGTTAAAAGCATGATTCTCTGTTAATACATCATAGGAATGGCTGTGCATTATTTCTTGTTAGTTAGGACTCCAAATCCATTTTACTTTGAATAATCATAAAATAAGTTCTCTCCCATGCAGCAACTAATAACTGAGTTGAGGCTTGTGACTTCTTACTACGGATACATGTGCTTGAATAATTCTTGTACGATCATACTTAATGTAATACCTATAAGAGTTCTTGGTGTTTGGTGAGAGAAATATGCATTCTACTTTTTCTTGTCTAATATTATATTCCTAACGAACACTATTCCCTGCCAGAGAACGATCAATCCCCCGGTACTTGCCACTACACTATACTACATCGGTCAGGTACACTGCCTGGTAGGGATTGCAAGCTTCTCGAGATCCCTCGAGAGGTAAAACGTAGTGCGTGTTGCAATCCACGCGCATCAGCGCCACATAAGCGTAACTATGCCACCCCATTGCCTACTAGATTGCCTACATGGCATGCACTTTACATGCACTAAAATTCAGACTTTTAAAAAATGGTCATTCATGGGACTCGAACCCATGATCTCTGCTCCCAAACACAAATGTGCCTACCACTGGATCACTTTAGAGTTTTTGTTTAGTGTTTTGAAAACAAAGTACACTTGCTTAAAATTGAAACAGTTATCAGCAACTAATATTTACAATCAAGTGATATCATTTCTATAAACTAAACAACCATTACTATCTCCATTCAAAATTTGAAACGCACCAATCAACTAAAATCACGGAAGAGTTTAAACAGGCATCTTCTCTCCCATTATCAAAACTTATTCATTATTTCCACCAGGTACGTTTAATTCTTAATAAAAAAAATTAGCCGCTTATCTTTTTTTTTTTTTTTTTTTTTTTTTTTCCATTTTTAAATTAATTTTTTTTTTTCTTTCATTTTACGTTGCAAGCTATTTATGATTTTATACCCTAATTCTTGGGTGATGATTATTTCGGCTAGGTTTTAATGGTTTTTCCCGCCGCTGTCTCTTGATTTGATATAAAATAATAACATCGGATCTTCATAAACCTTTATCAGGTATGTTTTGTATGGTAAGCCCAACAAACAAGCATAAATCTGTTTCTTTAGTCACGATTTTTTGATTGTAGAATTCAATTTCGATGATTAGGTAAAATGATTATTTTTAATAAGAGAATGTAGCTTTTATGCCTGCCAAGTGTTTGGTAATATTACCCGACTAATGAAATATCTCTCAGGTGTTATTCGCTGTTTTGCTAATGAACTTTGTATCAAACAGGTTGTGTATTTTGTAGCAATGTTTCAGATTCTCAATGTAATTTCAGAACCAAGTGTACGATCTTTGTGTCCACTATATTTTTCGCTATGTAAAAATTTATATTTACCATATGATTAATGAAGGCGACACATTTCAGTTATGTAGCATTGTATCCAAACAAGTTAGACCAATTGATCCACCAAATATTTAGTTTGTAATCTTTTGGGTAAAGGGATTGTACTCGGTGAATAATATTTAATTTGTAATCACACAACAATAATAGGTGACTAATATTTCGATGTTATATTTTCTTTTTAGTCAATTTTTAAAATGCTAATGAAGTGTGCTTCTGTCTTGCAGCTTTATTCTTATCGGACAATCCACCATTCATGTTTCTTGGTTTTAGTCTTGTGCGTGCTGCATTTGCTTTGGTGAAATCTTTGACAACCTTGAATCTTTTATGTTATTTGACATGTCATGTTATCATAATATACATAAAACTTAATTCAGAACTGTAACAAATTTTTTATCTTTTATAAAGACACTAATAGGGTGCTTAGGATTAATTATTTAAATGCTTATATATCTAACATAAATACTTGTGAGTGCTTGGATATAACTGCTTTCCATCTGTCCACAAATGGTGTAATGTCCCAAGTCCTAATTTTGAAAAGCCCACTCCTCTGGTGGTACATTGAATGATGAGTTTTGTGAAAATTCGACACCTTTTCCTCTTTCATAAAGGTCATCACGAGATATTCTTTATAAGTGGCATCGTTTATTCAATCTCAGATTCATTGATGGGATAATAAACATATCTGGTGGGAGAGTGGTCCGTCGTCAAATCCAAACACGTAGAAGTGTGGTGGGTCAACTGATGGTAGTCAGACATGCACGTGTCATTGTGTGCAGGTATTTCTCAATAGCCATGATGTCATATTTGTATTGTCATGTTAAATGCATGGGATGTCAAATGCATAATTCATATAATATTTTCTTATTAAGCTTCAAATGGCCTTATCATTGTTGGTGATTAGATTGAGGTATAAATTTTTTATTCCATGCTAATTGATGTCCCTGCTATAATTCAGTTATGCTATCTAAGGTATGATTTCTTAGGTTATCGAGACACAAGGATTATGGAATCTCAATAGTGTTTCCAGGTCGTGGATGTTTATTGCATAGTTTGACTTTTGAGGTCAAAGATTATATTTTCTAATTCAAAAACTATTTAGACGTTAGTAACAAAAATTTTGGAAGGTAAAGTAAATTTCATAGAATATATTGCAGCTTGGTTAGAATGAATGGTTCAAACGGACTTTTAGACACACTCTTGGTTCATTCTTAGAAAAATGCGTCATATAACTTATATCTTAAAAATGATTACATGTGGGAGACATAGGACTATGGGCAGTTGGTTCACGGGAAAGATGGTTCTCAAAAATCTCAAAGCTTAGAATCTTAGCATCTAAAAAATGGTAGTTTGTAATAAACTAGTTTTACATGGTGATTTCTATCTCTTTCTTTTTTTCAGCTATTACTACATCACACAAATGGATGGCTTTGGCTTGATTAAGGATTTAGAGGCTCTATGTCAGTATTTGCTCGAAAAGTGGCTTTAAGTTTTAACTTTGCACATTTTTTTTAGACAATAACCAATCAGAATATGGTGTTTGGGTTTGCACATGTTTAGGTTTTAGGTGGCCAAAAATGAAAGTAAAAGTGATCATCATAGATAAGCATGCACCGTGTCTTTTATTGAAACAGTACGTGGATAATTATATTCCAACTACTTTAAAATAAGCAACTCCTCTAAACAAAGATTTACCATATGATTGTATGTACTTATGTTAGATAACTTGAAATCATATGAGATTAATTGACAATAAAATCATTTAAATTTCATCACTTCATATGACACATTAGTTAATACCTGAACAGCGCATACTGAGAACCCGACCAGTTTCTTAAGGCAAAGCTAATGATGAAACCGGAGGTGTCTCCTGCAAACAACTACTCAGGAATCAGTTCAAATAAATAAAAATATGTTTACCTGAAAATGAATGAATTTGATTTATTGAGAAACTGATGGAAATGGTTTATGAGATGGAAGTATACACAATTTTTGTTGATCATTTGGATTTGTATTTGCATTTGCAGGTGAGTATTTCACAAGTGGCATTCTGGTGTACCGTCACTTACAGAATTCGTATTGTACTTCCCAAACACCGCAGCAAGAGCAGTAACGGTTGCAGAATGGGATTGCTTTGGTTGCAGATAACCATGGGAAACAACGAAAGGAGTTTCTTGATGGCAATGAAAACATTGGTTCGTATTTCTGAAGTCATATTGCTCTGCACCTGGACATTAAAATGAGCCCGGTATGTATAAATGACGTTGCTATCAATATTAGGATAAAACTTTGCGCACCAAATGCATATGCATCTATTTATTTGATATTGAGTTTTGACCATATGTTCTCATTGCAGTTGTTAATGAAAGAAAATGGCGGCGAATGGCCAATGCGCGTTCACCTTCTACTCAGGTGATGTTCTACAACTCTAAGTACCTAATGTAACAATTTGTGCCCCCATTGCGTTGATTTATCTGTTCCGAAAACTTAAATCACTGATTGTACTTTTTTCCCTGAATACGCTTCAACTGTTGCTACTCATCAATTGTTGGTTTGGTGCTTATTAATTTTTTAGGTGTACATTATGTACTTCGATCATTCTAGAGCTTCTCCTTTGATTCAACTGACTCATCCGCAAAACCGTCGGCCTGGTATGTTTGTCGTGTCGAGAGAAATATTTTGGAAACTTTATGAGTAGCTTTTTTGTTATATTATTATCTTAGAAAGTTTATGATGATTGTTTTATTAACTTTGATTTTGTGTATTTTTTTAAACCAATTATTTATTCGGAATTAAAATAAGATTTTAGACTGCAGTTACCTTAAAATTGGTGGGAAGGTGACTCATGGTTTAATTTTAAAAATTAAACTGTAAGGATAGGTTTATATATTAAGGCAAAAAAATGATAGTAAAAGCTCATGTCAAACTTCGCCAGTCTTTGTTTATTAATGTCTTCATTTTTAGTTAGGAATTAACTATTTCCTTTCACAGATTATGACTTTTGTTGCAGGTAAATGGATGTACCACAAGGATATTGTTGGCAAGTACATTCATGTCAATGGAACTGAAGGAGAAAGTTAGATTTTAGAGAATGATATATGTGGTGAATGGATGTACCACAAAGATACCAGTATGTTTATTTGCTCAGTTCAGTATATATTTTCTAATATATGGTCTTTTAGCACTTTAGTTTATACGTAGACAAACTTTTACTATCAGGCTGGAGCATGAGGAAAAGTGGGACATGGTAGCACATATTGCTAAGCTGGAATGATCACTTAATGAACTGAAAGATGCTATGGGTAAGATTGATATGAGAGATAAAGAACTCAAATCACCTACAGGGAAAGCTACCGAAGAGATTGACACGATAAGGGAAGAAGTACAAGGTACTCTTATTTTCTTCGTAATTTATTCATCTTATGTTTTTTTTCCTCACTGTTACTTTGCCTGCATCTTAGAAAGACTATAGGGGCGCTTGAATAACCATTTCAAGGTATTAAAATGCATAAAAGGCTTGAGTGCGAAAAGTTTAGAGTGTTAATTAAAAAAAACAACAACAATATAGAGGTTGCAAACTGATCATGTTAGGCGAGTTGGGTCACTATAATTAATTGAAGGTAAATACGAGGGTTTTGGTAATGCTTATCTAAGTCCTTATCTGTTGTTTTTTTCCTTTTCATCTAAGCACTTAGTGCTCTTTGGGTAGAACTCATGTGCTTATATTAGAGTAATTAGCAGGTTTTTAGCTGATAATTTAAGTAGTAACCAATTTCATATAAACAATCCCAAACACCCCCTGTCTTATTCTATTGTGCGCGCATATAAATAGGCTTAAGATCTGCATGCTTACAAGCAACACACTGGAAACAACAATAAATAAAGCTTATGGTACGATTCTTTAAAATAGGTTATAATTTATATACGTCATGTGTTCTAACACGATAAAAATTTGACAGGCTTGCAATAAGGTGTGTTTGTTTATAGACTAAAACTTATCATAATATCTTGCAAGTTGCAGCCATTGCTAAGCTGATTCTTTTTACCCATAATCAGTTTGAACATACGAAAAAGTGAATACCAAACACCCCTTACATGGTAATCATATTGACATGCATCCAAGAGGTTTCAAAGGTAGTTTTGCTTACGGGCCCTTATAATCCATGTCATGTCCAGATATTATCTTAGCGTTCATATTTTTTAGTCACACTGATAAGATTCGTTAAAGTGTGATGATACTTTTATGGTTAGACATAAAGGTGTGCAATTTTATTTTGTTGGCTAGCCATTTGACCTCAGGTTTTATCAGATTGGCAGAACTTTTTGAGGCTATCTTTAAGATATTCGAACTTATCAACAGGTTGGTGGAAACTGTTGGCACACCAGTAACAGATGATAATGGTTCAGTTCACCGCCTCATCACAGGTAGAAAGTTAATTCGTATTTTTGGGCAATTAATATGCTGAGTTACTTTCAAATAATGTCAGGATCTGTTATCATTATATTAACAATTATCAGTATGATATAATTATGTTGGATAGCACATTTGTAAATCTCAATTAAGTTTCATTGTTTTTATTAACAATAATTTTATCTATTGGGTGAGACAACAACATGCTGAAGATGAAGAAATGTTTGAAGGTTCTTTGTTGTGACAAAGATGACGAATACACCAACTACACAACAAGCGTTGTGTACAAAAAGTTTTATTTCGCATATGATAACCATCATGTAATTAATTTGTTATGATACTCATGATTGTTCTTTTTACATATATTATGGTTTTCCAATTAATTTGTTATCTTTATCAGGAAATGGCATCGGGATTGAAGACCAATGTAATAAAACTTTTTCTTGATCGAAATGTCTCAAGATTTAGCATGAAACAAATCAAGGTGAGTTGCTTAGTCAAATTATGTTTATGATCAAATAGTCTTTGCTAGCTTTGTTAGTAAAATGCCTGCCTCTGGATGATGATTTTGTTTATTCTTTATGTATTAGGAATTACGCTTTTGAAAGATCTGACATAGATCGCAAAGAGCATTATGTGCTTCAATCAGTCATCCATTTAAGGTATTTTCCACATTCTTAAGACAAAATGTCAAGAAGATCCAGAGATATCGAAAGTGTGTATTTATTATTTGTGCACATTTCTTAGCATGCGTAAATGTAAGTGTATCTGTTTACACTATCATGTTGAGTTTTAATTTGTACGGTTATTACAGGTGCTTGAATTTTTCATTTTGGCTGTACATATAATAACTATTATTTGTACATCCAATACGATTATATTTTTGTTTGTTATTTATTTGTTATAATACAAGATCAATACATGAAGAATCCCTGGTTATGTCATTAAACTTATTTTTTTTGTTCTACGTTATTTTATTTGTCACATTAAATATTTTTTGTAAAACTATTGAATGAAGCGTACCCGGCCATCGGCCGGGTCATGAAGCTAGTTAACATATATCGGAATAAAGGGAATAAGAGTATTATAATCATAAATCATTAAGAGTTAATTATAGTTGTTTGGTTCTATCAACGGACGAACAAGTCGTATATTTTTGGGAGGCAGACAAGACCATTGCTAGATGCTTGTTGTGCTCAGTATTTAATTACTAGAGGTTATACCATGTCCAAGTGGGAGTTTGTAGGAATATGTACATGATATAACGAGAACTAAATATTGTCATTAATATATGATACCATTTGGGTCGTACATAATAGTTCAAGACTGTAGGTTTATATATGTATTGTAAATATAAAAATGGTCCATTAAACGAAAGAGATATGGGTTTAATTAATTGTATTAATTAAGGATAAGAGAGAAGGAACCAAGAAGCCCAACAAAAAGGGGGGGGGGTTTAAGCCCTTGTGGGTCCCACGTGAAGCCGACCACCTTAGGGTGGACCGGGCTTGGGCTTTTGACTAGATGACTTGTTTGAAAATATATGTATTTTCAAATAGGTAATTATATCTTTATTTATTATTGATAATTATGTTATTATGAATTTGGTAATTACCCAATAAGCCTTAGAAATAGAGGAGATATTATTTAATTCAGTATGCAATTTAGAAACCCTAAAAAGTTCTCTCCCCCTCTTCTGTTCGTATGACCGAACACCACAACCCACATGAACACTTGGTTCGTGTGATTTGATCTGATCTCTTGTGTTGTTGCTGCTGTCTAGATCAACTGCTAGCACCCTGAGGACTAGCATGCTAATCCGTGAGGAGTCTTGCTTCTACGTTCGTGTTGATCTCCCACGCAAACAAACATATACGCAGTAGTTGTGTTTTATTTGGTTAGCTATAAACTGTATATGGATCGCTAGCCCTAGAAAACTATGGTAGGCTTATTGTCTTCCGCTGCATGTTTTGTGTTAAACTATTGTGAAAAAATTAATTTTTACGTACCATTTTCCATCACAAAGAACCATATTGTGCTTGATGCACAACAACTGGACAATCTAAAGATAGATGTTATGAACCTACATGTTCACAAAGATCGGCATACGGTTGGAGACAATCTTTACATAAGTGATAGATGAATGTTAGTTTCATGTTAACTGAAAAATAATTGTAATTGTTCGGGTGTTATATAAGGTTAATTGAAAAACAACAAACATGTTCATTGAAAAAACGGTTAATTGAGAAAACAATAAGCATGTTACATCGAAATAACAAATGCAAATAATATAAGATTACTTTGAAAATAACTACACGTTCCTAAAACATGAACCGTGGTTTTCTTTGGCAACTTTGACCTTTCTCTCCTTTAGCTTGGTCGTTGTAGGAGTGAATTCATATCTTGTAATATAAATATTAATTAGTTTCTCTTCAAGTCTTATACATGGGATATTAGTATCAGTGACCAAAGGTAGCAGACCATCGTTCAAACTGTTATTCGGTTTTTGAAATAAAAATATCTAGATGTTTTTCATCATAACCTAATTCGCTTACAAGTTGATGCAATTCATCCATGCAAAATGTGTTAATATTTATAAAGTCAACATAAGCGTAAACACCCTCGTCGAAGGTGATACAACCAAATTTGGTCGAGAAAGTACCATAGTGATGCAATCTATAGAAAAGTGTAGTTCATCTTCATCACCATCTTCACAATATTGCTTTGGTGAAGTTTTATTGGCATTCAAATCTTCATTCACGGACAACCATGTTATGAGCTTTGAATGTATACATCCTTGAACAAAAATTAGAGAGTATTTATAAGATAAATGAAGCTGAAAAACGTGTAAATTGGGATAAGTAGAAAACTGGGTAAAAGCCATAAAATACCATCGTACTTTCAAAAATGTCCCAACTTGACCAATTTACTTTTTTTATTGCGGACTTTACCAATGAACTTTCAAATTTTTAGCCGACTTTACCAATGAACTTTCAAATTTTTAGCCGACTTGAACCAAATTTTTTGGTTCAAGTCGGCTAAAAATTTGAAAGTTCATTGGTAAAGTCCGCAATAAAAAAGTAAATTGGTCAAGTTGGGACATTTTTGAAAGTACGATCGTATTTTATGGCTTTTACCCTAGAAAACTTGCGACAAAGATGTAAAATAAGATACATGAAGATGAAAATGTGTAGGTCACCTACAATGTCGCATAGACTACTCCATTTTGTTGATTAGATTAGAGAATGTTGGGTCAAAAGGAGTTCTAAAGTGCCAAAGACACGTCAGGTTGCCTATAGGTTGCGCCTACAAGGTCGTATAGGTCGTATTTGTAATAAATCCAGTCGCATTTAGAAAATTGCGAACACACATGTACAATTAAAAATGTTGTCAATTTGACACCTGGAATTAGATGGCAATTTTTGTATACAATTAAAAAATGAGCTAATTTGGACTAATTCGTAAAAGATTTGTGCACATTTAGCTCTTCTTTTTTCTTGAAATGGGCATGTATAAATTAATTTTTCTTATTAAAAGTTAAATGGCCATTAATTGACACATATTTTTAGGCAACTTCCTTCTAAATGAATCATACTTGCCACAAATGTTACTTTCGTGTACTGAACAAATTTTTTTCCTTATGGGTACTAAACTTTCATTTTTTGGTATTTTTGATGTACTTTGTGACGTTTTTGCCCCTCAAATTATTAAAAATCCAGGGGCAAAAATGTCACAAAGTTCATCAAATAGACAAAAAAAATAAAAGTTTAGTACCCATATAAGGAAAAAAATTTGTTCAGTACACGAAAGTAAAATTTGTGGCAAGTATAGTACAATTAATATATACTAGTTGGATACCCGCGCACAGCGGCGGCGAAAAAAAATAGTTATGATAGAAATATAATGAAAGAATTGCTAATCCAATCCCACAATTCCGGGTACCGTACCCGCTTAGTGAATTCGTTACACAACACTCCGAAAGTATATGTGTTCGTTGTATGTGTTTGTTTGGGTTTCTCGTAACTTTCCCGTGACATTATTATTTTCGCATAAAGACCCTCAAAATTTTTTACCCGTCAAACGCTCCCCAAAAGTTATAATTTTGACGAATCAAGTTTGTATTGATTCAAATAAAGGTTAAAGTTGTAAAAATATCAAAATAACCCATTAAAAATGCAAAAATTAAAAACTTATAAAAATATATCAAAATGAATGTTGAATTAAAGATCACAAAATTTTAAAAAATATGGTGAAATTAGATCATTAAAAAAATAAATAGATCACAAGATATTTCAATTTGAAAATAAAGTTAATTTTTTAGTTGAGAAGTGACACATGTCACTCCACAATTGGATTTGGTTTGTCTTTGGAGAATATTAAAATAGTTGATTTAAAAAAGAATTTCTCAAAATAAAAATAAAAAGCACTGAGAAGCAAAGTGCCAAAATTAAATTTGTTTTTTCCCCATTCCTCTCAAAAACCATCATCATCAGTCCTCCTCTACAATAAATAAATCCCTTTCATTATAAAAAATAATTCTTCGTTAATTCGTTTGAATCATCATCATCATCATCATCACCAGAATCGGTGCGATTTTGTTAATGAGTGAAGTTCATTTCCGATAACATAATCAGATTCATTGTTTTGAGTGAAAGAGAGATGAATGGAAGTAGCGATTTAGGTCAACTTCATGCCACTATGCAAGCCATTGAATTTGCTTGCAGTTCTATTCAGGTATTTTTTTTTTTTTTTTCAACTGTTTTCATTGTTAGAAGATATTTGATGATAACATAGATGTAAATTCTATCAGTTTAGCGTTAAAATACGCTTTAGTCGAAAACAAATAGTTAGAGAAAGTAGGTAGGTGATATTGAAACAAAATATTTTAGGAGATTAGTGAGAATAACAAATACATTATCTAGGGCGTATTGCCGCGCCAGAGATACAAAATTTCCCTGGAAATGTTGGACAAGACTTAATATCACTGAACTTTATGTATTTAATATGATGAAGAGGCTTGTTTTCGATAGGTTTTGTTATGTACAAGTATGGCACGTCATGCTTGTTTTGTAAGATGCGGGTAATCCAACATTTTCGTACAACATTTCGTTGGGGGTTATACAACCCTTTTACCCAACAAAGAAAAAAAAAAATGCTTAGTTAGGACGTGGTATGTTTTGATTTTGTAACATTAGTTGGCAGC
Organism: Artemisia annua; assembly: GCA_014162995.1. NCBI lineage: Eukaryota > Viridiplantae > Streptophyta > Magnoliopsida > Asterales > Asteraceae > Artemisia > Artemisia annua. Next base: position 18,479 of record LBNU01018012.1, on the reverse strand, counting down.
GTGTGTATGTATTTAATGCAATGTCCTTGGTTCGAATCTTGATGGTTTACACTTGCCGGAGGTCTTCCCGGAAGTAGTCTCCCTACTTTCGGGTTTATCCTCTGTCGACATTCTAACTCCCCCATACCCCGCCCCGGCGGGATTGAGTATGTTCTTGTTGTTGCGTATGTTCTTCTAGTATATAGTAGTTTTTTCACGTATTATACTTTACCAAGTATTTCTTAAGATGAAAATTTGATCCAACTTTAGTTTGTAGCATGGTTGCGCTCTTAAAAAGCAAGAAAGAATGAACTATCTAACCCCTCAATTTGCTTTTCTCTTCCAAGTTCAATTCGGTTTGAGAAAAAAGTACTTGTGCATTATTATTACTTTGGAGTTTGAGACTTACTCCCCGTGCATGGTGTAAACATGGTTCTACTGAGAATGTTCATATCTTTATGTTTTAAATACGCAGATTAATGTAAATCCAGCGGCTGCTGAGGCAACTATATTATCCCTTTGCCAGTCTCCTCGGCCATATCAGGCATGTCAGTTCATTATTGGTAAGTCAAGAGAGTCACCTCTTACCTTGCTTTAAGTGTATGGTTTATAATGTCGATATATTATAAAAATCACCACTTAGTCGTTTATCATAATTACATGTGGCCTTTCGTGAGGATAGCATCAGATCTCTTCATACGGTAGATATGTAACATGTATATTTAATTAGCTCTTCTTTTTATTTGTGTTTGACCTGTGAGCTCCCTCTTACCGCTCAGTCTTACACTCGTAACCATTATTTGTGTTCGGAAAACACAGTAGTAGAAGCATAGCATAAAACCTTTGCATTAGCAATACAACATTGCCAGAAATAAAAACCCTTAGTATGAGATCATAATTCTCCATCCGGACCCAACTTGGCTAGTATGTGCTTATGAAAAGAATCATTTATCCGCGTTTTCATTAATTTTTTATTAGGCACGTATCAAAGAAGTCTGATAAGTACACATATTTATCGTGTTCAAGATATTGTCATGCAATATAGCTTTCAATTTTTCCCTAATGTATTTTGGTATAGTTTTGTTAGATTTTTAATTATCATTACAAATGTCTATTCAAAAAAACTTGGGAGTGGATATGATTTTTTTTATGTCCACCCGCCCTCTTACTAGAAATGCTCATTTTGTTTCTTCTAAATGGAGCAATCTTATTTATTGTCTATCAACATTCCGAATTTAATCTTATCAGTCAAAAAACTTATATTATACAAGAGAATTCACCTGGTACGATTTGCTGAGAAGTGTATGGATATATTGTGTGCTAAAAAAGATGTTAAATGGTAGAACCGTAGAAGTTGGCAGAATATATTAGTTTTAATGCTCTATCTAATCAACTATGAAAGGCCGCAACCATTTATCGTTTGAATTTACTGGGTGCAGAAAATTCTCAAATGGCAAATGCAAGATTTCAGGCAGCGACAGCAATCCGAGATGCAGCGATACGAGAATGGTCATTTCTTTCACCCGATGAGAAAAAAAGCTTGATTAGGTTTGTTACAACTTTGAAGTATTATCAGTATTCCTTATAAGTGTGACTCCTTTATAGAGGACGGAGTACCACCATTGGTGTTATTGTGTTAATAGTTAAGGGTTGGTTTGTTTGTAACATGAATTTTGTTATGCATGTTCCCCTTTTTTTATATATATTTCCATTGGAACAACATTGAGGTTTGTTAAAGTTATGACTTAGAAGGATAGATTGGAAAGCCCACACTTCAAGAATACAAGAACAGTCTCGTTTTCTAGAAATACTATGCAATACTGGAACTCTAACAAAATGACTTAGCAGGCCATGAACTTCTGGAAACTACGAAAGTGCACATTCAACTTTAACCAAAAGGATGTGGGTCTTAGCAGAACTAGAATCTTATGCTATCTCTCATAGGCCAAGAACAACATTTTGATATCCCAAAATTCCCTAAAAGCCTCTTGATATAATTTTATGAACTGTACCTTTTGGTACAGAATGTGTGTTAGAATTATCTGTTCAATATGATTTAAAAATATTCTTGACAAAACCTGCTCCATGTAGGCTGTAATGATTAAGTAAAATTTGATCTCTTTAAGCCATGTGTTACTTAAGTAACCAATATTTTATTTCTGCAGTTTTTGCTTGTCATATGTAATGAAACATGCAAGTTCTCCAGAGGGCTACGTTCTATCAAAAATTTCATCTGTTGCAGCTCAATTGATGAAGCGGGGTTGGTAAGTTCTTTGAACAATGAAGAAATATATCAACTAAACTAAGAATTTTAGCTTAAACTACTGGCTCTATGACTCATCTTTTATACTTCCATAATTTCTGCAACTTAACCATTAATCCATTCAAAAGTAAATAAAGTCTTGCTAACTGCTTCAGCTTGATTGGGAGTGTAGGCTAGAATTTACTGCCGCAGAGAGGGACGGATTTTTCTCTGAGGTAATTCTTTATTTTACCATACAATGAAATATTGTCACCATCACACGAAGTTTTGCTTTCAAGCATGCTGCATGCCTTTCCCACAAGTTACAATATGATTTTTTGTGTGCATGTTTCAGATCAAACTGGCTATTGTTGGTAACCATGGGCTAGATGTGCAGTTCACTGGAATCAATTTCCTTGAGTCATTGGTATGTGTTGCATGGTGTAAGAAGGCACTTTTATATATTAGTTTTACTGCTACAATATCAACTCTCATACTACAATTAATTTTCCAGGTGTCAGAATTTTCTCCATCTACTTCTAGTGCTCTGGGCCTTCCTAGGGAGTTTCATGAGCAGTGCCGAAAATCTCTGGAGCAGGACTATCTGAAGGTTTTTCTCTTCATTACCATTCTCAACACCCTTTAGGTGGCAAAAGATGGGCAGGTCGGTCTGGTTGGGTTATAGTTTCATTTCAGGTTGCATTGGGTCTGGCAGTTTGTTGCACAAACAATTTTAAGTTGTAATTTTGTAACATACTGAATGCATAATATTGGTTACAGTAACTGTATTGGTACATTACAGTCCAAATCTTTGAAGAAACCCATTTAAGAGGTTGTATGCATGATAAGTTGATTTTGAACCTGTTTAAACTATTTGCCACATGGATAGAAATTGCCACCTCTAGTCATTATGTCACATGGATAGAAATTGCCACCTCTAGTCATTATGTAACTAGTCATACTTGGTTATTTAAGTAAGCTCAAATGTGAAATGGGGAATGCTAGGGTTTTGATGTATAGAACTTGACCTTTGAAAGTTTGTCTTTGTGCTTCTCACTTTCTTTCATTTTCTCTTCTTATTTTACAGAATTTCTATTGCTGGGCAGTGGAGGCTGCACAAAGTGTAACAGCTCAAATTACAAATTCTGATGCTGCTGTCTCAGAAGCGAGAGTTTGTGCAACAGCACTTCGTTTCATGCTCCAAGTTCTAAATTGGGACTTCAGTAATAGTAGCAGAGTCGTGAAAAACAGCATAGATGTTTTTTCTTTTGTTGCTAAAGAAGACAGTAACTCATCATATACACTGGTTCAGGTAATTTTTCTATTACTTCCAACAGTTGATTGCATAAGAAAACTATGCTCCTGTTTGATATCCATTTATCATGAACTGTCACAAGTTAATGTTTGGGTTCATATTTTACTGAGAAAATGTAGATGCTTTCATTATGACGTGGTAATTGAGTCTTACTTCTATTATTCTGTGTTAAGCTGAAAGTGGCTGGTGTATTTTAGGCAAAACTTAGATTACTTTCATTCAATTACTAATTTAGGTGTTGATGCTTTCATATAACAGTTGTCTATGATTACATGTATATACATATTAAGTTGTTCATAAGCAATCTATTAAGTGAAGTTATATGCCAAAATTGTCTCATGATTCTGCTTCTTATGTCGATCTTGAGAGTTCAGTGACTAAACTAAGAAGTGAATTACAATCACTGTCTTTAATTTATTAAGTTGTTGATAGATCATAGATATGGCTATTTACGTCTATAGAACATGTGAAAAGAAGTTTAGTCTGTGCTTCTTATTTCGTTGTCAACTATACCCATATCCCTTTTATCACCTTAATTGTACAACTAATCTTCGGGGTTTTTGTAGCCTGGCCCTTCATGGCGTGACATTTTGATCACTAGTGGTCACATAGGGTGGCTTTTGGGATTGTATGGTGTACTCAGAGAGAAATTCTCATCTAAAGCTTACTGGATTGACTGTCCTCTTGCGGTTTCTGCCCGAAAACTCATAGTACAGCTTTGCTCTCTTACAGGAACTGTATTTCCATCTGGCAAGTATTTCTCCCTTGAATCATGTCATATGTTGTTTCCTTTTGGCCTTTATTAATATCTTTTTGGGGGTAACATTGCCATGTCATTTTTATAAAATTGGGAGAGATATTTCATTTTGAGGGACTTTGCTCTAACGCTTCCAATCTAAACTACTGCTTTTTAATCATAGATGCTGGTGTTTCGCAAGGGAATCATCTTGTGCAACTATTATCTGGAATCATAGAATGGGTTCATCCTCCTGATGCTATGGCAAAAGCAATTGAATGTGGAAGAAGTGAAAGGTAAAATTGACGAGAATTTTCTCATAATCAGAAAACAGTTAAAATACCAGATTTTTTTCTTGAACCAAAAGTGAGAAACTGAACCAACATGGAATTGAAAACTGGTTACAGTTTTCGACCCACTATTAACAGGCCCCTGGCCCAATCGCATGTGTTTATAACTATCTAGCAAACAAAAACTAAGAGCCAATAATGACTACTAACTACAAATTTCAGAAGTAAATGAATATCCGTTAGTACACTTGGATTCAACTTGACATATATGTTTCGCATGTGCTCTCACCGATTTCTAGTTTGTATTTCCTTACATGATTGTTTTGTTCAGTGAGCTGCTTGATGGCTGCCGTGGGCTGTTATCCATAGCTGCTGTTACCAACCCAGTTAGTTTTGATGACCTTTTAAAACACATAAGGTTAGTTAAGCATATTTTAACATATCATATTCATCACTTTTATACTAGCATTAATGTGTTAACTGATAACACTTGAATGAATTGATGACTTCATGTTTGTCTGCATATGCTCATGTATTTGCTTTTGATCTTTTCTATGTTCAGGCCTTTTGGCACAATCAGTATATTGTCCGCCTTAATGTGTGAAGTTGTAAAAGACCTTATGACCAAAGACATGGAAGAAGAGCCGTGGAGCTGGGTTGCACGAGATATCTTATTAGATACTTGGACGACCCTTTTAACGGTAATTAGTCGATTAACATCTAGAGATCTATATATAACATTTGTTACAACAACCTTTGCATAATTTTTCTTTTAATGTTCTACAGGAGACAAACGGTTCTGGTGTGAAATCATTGCTTCCACCAGAAGGAATAAATGCTGCTGCCAATCTTTTTGCCCTAATTGTAGAATCAGAACTAAAAGGTATGCTTGGCTTCCCAGGTTTACTTTTTGGTTTTTGTAGATAATGTTTAATTGGAATTCTGTGAATGATACAGCTGCATCAGCCAGCGAAGAGAAAGAAGAATACTTTCAAGCCTCTGTAGCCGGTACTTATATCTAGACTCTAAATGTCATATATATTTTGACCGGTGGCAACTTTGACCTATTTTCACACAAGTGGGTCGAGGTGGATTATGTTTCGGGTCAAGTGTGTCAAGAAAAAAAATTTAACAGAAAATGAATTGGGTCAAATCAGTTGTACTTGAAGAATTAAGCCTTCTAATTGCTTTATTTGAAGAATTAGAGTTCCTTATTGTAATTATACAGTTTTGTAATACTTTACAACACTTGAGCTAATATAAAATACAAAAAGATGAATCCCCCCTGTATTGCCTGCATTTAATTTTTCTTATTTTGAACTATTACCCACCTGCCCATTTTGCCACCACTATTCTTGGCTTATGTTTTTCAGTCTCTTCCATGATCTTCATTTTTTCTCTTCGTGACACTATCCAATTCTTGTGGTCTGTTGTAGCGATGGATGAGAGATTGAGCTCTTATGCACTTATTGCACGAGCTGCTATTGATGTCACAATCCCTTTTCTGACTCGACTTTTCTCTGAGCGTTTTGCAAGGCTTCATCAGGTACTCGTACAAAAGTAAAACATAACTTAAACTGATAGCAATTAATTTACATATGAAGAACTAATATTATAGAATCCACTGCATTCCCTTATCATATGAAATGTCAAATAAATGTTAACTAGGTATACTTGGTACGAAAAGAACATAGGGTGTTGGGCAGTTATCGTGTTCGTATGGAAGTCTAGTGCTGTATTGGCTTTTTGGCTCTGTAAAGAATGATTGTTATATAGCATGTCAGTATATAACAATGGCCTAATCTACAAAAGTAGAAAAATCCCAATGTAGATGTTCAGGGTTTGAATCATGCATATTGTGTTGGGCAGAAAATGTTAAACTATAATTCTAGCTGATGAGCCCATCGGCGTGAGCATCTCTGAACATATTAGAACCATAACCATTCTCAACTTGACAAGTATAACACACAGGTCTGTATTTGTGAGGCGGCTATGCTTCCTTGATGTAACAGCCATGATAAATAGTTACTTATTGTCGAATGCAAAATTGCAAACTTAAATTGCTTCCCAACATAAAACCCACTGTTAAAAAGCATGATTCTCTGTTAATACATCATAGGAATGGCTGTGCATTATTTCTTGTTAGTTAGGACTCCAAATCCATTTTACTTTGAATAATCATAAAATAAGTTCTCTCCCATGCAGCAACTAATAACTGAGTTGAGGCTTGTGACTTCTTACTACGGATACATGTGCTTGAATAATTCTTGTACGATCATACTTAATGTAATACCTATAAGAGTTCTTGGTGTTTGGTGAGAGAAATATGCATTCTACTTTTTCTTGTCTAATATTATATGCTTCAAGAAGTATGTTAATACTGTTTTTGTTGTGGTCTCCTTACATTCTATGCATCTTTACAGGGAAATGGGATAAATGATCCAACCACAACTATGGAAGAGCTTTATTCACTTTTGTTGATAACGGGTCATGTGTTGGCAGATGAAGGAGAGGGAGAAACGCCCTTGGTACTTTTACTTTGTTTCTCTTTTTCTTCTCGTCAGCATGTAATAGAGATATCAGATCGCTAGTTAGTTTTCTGTTCCCAGGTAGAAACCCAATAAAATGTTGTCGAGTAATAATCAACCATTGTCAGTCACTCAGCTGTCCTGTTTACCTTATTATTATACTTTCTAAACTCATGTGGTTCGACCTACTGACATATATATCCATTAATATGCTACTCATGCCTTTCATTTTAGTCTTAGACTTTTAGCAAATTGTAGAAATGTGTGATGGGTTTCTTGCATACAGTATCAGAATACAATTTTTTTCAGACATTCTCTGAATAGGATTTGTAGGTGCTTGGGTCCTTCATAAGTGGATAGTAGTGTCATAATAGCAAATTTGATTTAAAACTTTGAACCGACTCACAAACCCATGTCTCAAAATATACTTTAATTCAAAGGAAAATGATGGGGAGACCTAAATATATGCCTAATTTCATGCCTAAACTTTTGTGGCTTGATTTTATTGGTTTGTGAAAAAATGGGTCCCTTGGTTGTAGTCAACAAGATGATGCCACACAAGTTTAGGCATAAATGTAGGTACATCTTTTAGGCCTCCCAATCACCTCTCTAATTCAAAACCTAAAGGTTTTAGATACTCACTTTGGTCTATTGGGGTAGGGGCCTTTTGGTGGCAATTGTATGCTAAATTAACATTTTCTATTATTTTGCTGTAGCTCAAGAGTAAATTCCATCTGTTGAATGGATTGACTATGTGCTTTGTTCTTGGCAATAAAAGGTTACAGATACCTAGCAGTGTCACCATTTTAGTTGATTTCAGTATATGCATGTTACTTACAGTTTGATTGTTTGCACCTGTGATAGTCTGTTTGCAGTTATTTAATTCAGAATAAGTTTATTCAATTATGTAATTTATTGATTTCAGATACCAGTGGCTATTGAAACACGTTTTCCTGAGCACATGGAAACAGAGAAGCATCCAGTAGTTGTACTTTCTTGGTAAACTCCCATATCTCTTTTGGGCAATGTTTTTTTTGGTCACATAGGATATGTGATAGTAGTATATCTAGTTATTGCATGTATATATGACTGTTGGATGATAACTTAATAGCTTAAACTTCAATATATCTATACGTCTTTCTTAGTGTCCTTTTTCATGAAGGTGTTATTGGATTTGTTTTTACTTGTGCTGTTGCGTAAGAAATTATGCTTGTCAAGATTTAAAGATGTTATTATTATTTTTTTACTTTTTCTTTTTTGCTACGTGTGATGAATGATATCAGTGTCTTATGTAATTTTTTTTGTTTTGAAGGTCTATCATAAAGTTTGCTGAGCAAAGTTTAGATCCAAATATGAGAGCAGCTTTTTTCAGCCCTCGGCTTATGGAGGTACTACTTGAATGACTATTAATTATTCTATTCATAATTGAATGGGGATAGTCTATAAGATTTCTCCTGGATGGGATGTTTTTCTACTTCCTGTTCCCATTAATTTGTTAACGATTCCCTGTATGCATGTCACATATTAATGGATATATCCCATCTTTTGCAAAAGCTCAAGCGTACTTGTCTTTTTTTCTCATTCCCATCATGACAAATACTTATTGTATAATACACTCTCCTTCCTGAAGGGTATTTTAGACATGAGGCATGTTTAGAATCCTAAATTGCACTTTTTGTAATAATGTAGTAAAATGTTTCATCTAAGTTTCAAGAAAGCATCAAATGCCAAATTGACGTTTTTTTATACAGGTAAAAATTGATTCTGAGTACAAAAACTTCTGCATATCACACAGTTTACTGAAAATAGCATGCAGCTATGCTTCTATTGCTATGCCGTTATTACATGTTAGGTCATGTTATCACAGCTAACTTCCCCATTAGTATTAAAAAAAAACATTGGATTTAATACTCTTACTCTTCCTGACCATAGAATGGTAAAGATAGGAGCTAGATAGTAGTTAGTGAGGAGAGGAAAGCTTGCCATTTGTTCAGTCAATTTTGTTTGGCTCTTATTCCACTAGCTGATTAATTGTTCGTCCTGCCAAACTTCCTTGACAACATTTATCAGCTTTTTGTTTGATTTTACAGGCAATTATATGGTTCCTTGCGCGATGGTCATCTACATACTTAATGACAGTTGGAGAAATGCAAAGTTGTAAGAACTCCATAGACGAGGTTACCCTGCTTCGGATGCAGAACTCCAGAAAAGCGTTGCTTAGTTTCTCTGCAGAGCATACTCAAGGAAAGACCTTGCTTGAAATTATTGTTCGGATATCATTGACAACACTCATTTCATATGCTGGAGAAAAGGATTTGCAGGTACCAATGCAACGTCTTTCTTCATTCATTTAAAATTTCATGCATGTTTCCTGTATATTCAACCCCTTATGTACACAATATTTTATGGTTTACACATTCACAAACACATACATATGTAAATGCTCATGCATATTGATATGCATATCTGTCTTTTTATTGTGCATACATGTTTAAAATAAATGCGACCTCTTAAGTACACTATTTACTTAAGTACACTATTTACTTTCATAATGTACATTCACTCACACATGCAAAATGCATATATGCATACTCAAACCAGTATGCATATACATATAAGGGCCCGTTTGGTTCACGGGTATTAGGGGGTATGGAATGAAAGAATCATCAAATTAATTGTTTGGTTACATTTTCATTCCCTTGACACATCATTTTCAATCATAGATTCATTCTTGCCCCCACTAGTATCTTTTGGTGATAACCACCAATCAAATTTTACCTTTTATGTTTTAAAAATTTTTCAACCACATATTTGTTTATTATTAGTTTTATTTTTTATTTTTTCTTTTTCAAACTAATTTATAATAGCTTAGTTTATATAAAAACAAATACATAATTTAAATAATTATTAATTTTCTCTCTCCTTATTTTCTTTCAAACCTTCCCAAATCCAAATCCAATTCCTATCCCACCTACAAACCAAACGCACCCTAAATATTTTTCTTTATGCACATAATTATCTAAGGTCGACGTAAAAGTTTAGTTGGTAATTTACTCATTTAATATTTGTGACAGGACCTCACATGTCATCAATTGCTTGGTGGAGTTGTTCGGCGCAAAAATATTTGTGCACACCTTGTTACCTTGGTTAGCATATTCTCTTTCATAACATCTTTATTCTGTCTATTGTTATTAGACATCTGGGTTAAGCTTACAAATTCCTTTAAATTTCTCGCAATTTGGTGTCTTCTAGTGGAAAATATTGGGACGCTTTCACTGTTAAATGAAAAATAACATAAGGACCTTAATGAATTTAAACTTGAGCATCTCTTATGCTGTAACCGATAAGCAGAAATCTTTTGATAAGGGCTAATGAAGATTAATATTTTTGGTTTTACTACAGGACTCCTGGCGTGAGCTAGCACATTGTTTTACCAATGACAGAGTGCTGTTCTCGCTACATGCTAGTCACCAGGTACACTTTGAGAAAGTTTCTTAAACTTTTTTTTTTTTGTTTTTTGTTTTTTTTGTTTTTGTTTTTGTTTTTTTTTTTTTTTTTTTTTTTTTTTTTTGTTTTTTTTTTCCTTTTTCCAGCCAGCCAGTAACCCCGTATTGTTGGATATTTAAATGTGGGCAATTCTACATATAACCAATTTAGACATTCCATAATTCCCCAACGCATGCTTTAAAGGCAGTGTACTTATGCACTAAAAACTTGTGGTTTGGGGAAATATGGTTTTTGAATGTTTAGGTTGGGTATATATGGAATTCTCCCTTTTAAATGTAATCAGGATCCCAAATATGATTATAAATGTATTTAAATCTTCTATGAGTAGTTAATGAACTGATCATCCGGGGGGTGTCATGAGTTAAAATAGGTAATTGTTGGTATTGGTTGGCATGACCTATATCACTTTTTTTTACCGGAGTTAGTAGAATTTTATCAGATCATCAGCGTGTCAAATATGACTACAAATTTGAATATATCTCAATTATTTTAGATTTCAAAGGGCTAAGTTAGTATATAGGTATACAGTAATTATTTTAATTTTTTTCAAAAAAGTGATCTAAGAGGGGATTTTACGTTAATATTTCATTTATGGAGAATTCCATATAAGTATATGATTCGAAATTGTCACCTCTATTTATGTGCTTTTTTTAGCCTGAAGCCTGTGCTTACTTAACTCCTAGTATTGTTTACATATAATTGCAGAGATCCCTAGCTCAGACCCTTATTCTTTCAGCTTCTGGCATAAAAAACTCGGTGGAAGCAAATCAGTAAGATATTTTTTTAGTTCATTACATCTTCTTTTACCCATATTTAGTAACATTTGGTTTTAATTTCTGAAAGGTACATAAGGGATCTCACAAGTCATATGACGGCTTATCTTAATGATATATCAGGCAAGAAAGATATCAAGAGTATCTGTCAGCAGCCTGATGTTATTCTTGGGGTAAGAGCATCTAAAAATGTGATCCTTTTAGAATGCCGAGTAAAATCCATAGATGTTAGTTTCCTAATTTATGAATTATCTGCAGGTCACTTGCTTGTTGGAGCGGCTTCGAGGAGCTTCCAGTGCTTCGGAACCACGTACGCAGAAGGCCATTTATGAAATGGGATTTTCAGTGATGCAGCCAATTCTTAAATTTCTTGAGGTTTACAAGGATGAGGTATTAATTATATTACTATTATTGTTCTGCTTCTGTTTGAGTTGGCCAAATGAGCAGGTTGGGTTGTCCTGAAGTACACTTGATTCAAGAACTGAAACTCTATAAATAGTTAGTGTTCAAAAAGTTACAGAAATTATATTATCAAAATAATATAATTTTTCAGTAGAATGGTTTAGGAGATTTTAAGGATAAAATACACCTTAGGAGGCGACTTTAACCCATTTGAATCATTTCATTGTAAAGCTATATACTCCCTCCGTCCCATAATATAAGTCCACTTTGCTAGTTTTGTTTGTCCCAAAATTAATGTCCACTTTTGATTTCAACCAATCAAAATGTTTGTAAGTGGGTGAGAATTAATTTTTATTGGTTAGTATTGTAAGGGCCCCACTTTTTCTTAAACTTTGTGAAATATGGAAGTGGACTTATAATTTGGGACGGAGGGAGTATATATTATACCTGCCAGAGATCAACTATAACCCGAATATATCTTACGTTTTCTTTTAATATTCTAATGTTTTATCACACAATATTATATTTACCCTTGATATTATTCTTTGTTTAAGCATATGGTAAGTTGCGTTTAAACATAAGGGGGCATGTGAATGTCATCTTATACCGGCCCAAGTTTTACCTAAACATCTGTTTATTGCTGAAACCAGTTAAGGTTTGAAGGAATCATTTGGTAAGAAGATTCTTTTCGTCAATAGATTGTAAGGGTGGTGTTCCAGTTCTTTAAAGGGTTGGGATGTAAGATAGTATGATGTTCCTAGAACAAAGAAATAAAGAATTACAATTGCAGCTGACAGTTAGCAACTTTGTCAAAAGTACTCGTGGGTGACCAATAAATTTGAGTCATTGTCCAATAAGGCGATTCTTAAAATATTATGATCATTTTTATATTTATTCATGTGCCTGTATTTCATACCAAAATGTTCTACATATGCTGATTTTGGGTTATTTCTAGGCTGCAGTTGTGTATCTGTTACTCAAGGTTGTTGTTGACTGGGTGGAGGGCCAAATCATCTATCTAGAGCCTCATGAGACTGCATTGGTTATTGATTTCTGTATGCATCTGCTTCAGCTTTACTCTTCCCACAACATTGGCAAGGTATCAACTTTATCATCAGTAGCTCGTATCATAGGCATATTGGAAAAATGGCATCTAGAGGTCGCAAAATGGGCGGGTTGGGTAGCTATGCAAAACGGGTAATTTTGGGTACACACGAAACACTTTTTTTCGACATGTTTGAAATGATTAGTGTGTCAAATATGATTACAATGTTTTCTTCTTATTTTAATAATAGCCTTTATTACTGGATACAGTGATTTAAGAGGATTTATGCATTATAATTTTCACTTTGGCCACCTTTCAACCCTATTCTTTTTAAGCAATTTTTTTATTTTACCCGTTCAACTTCGACTCATTAAAAAATACATAACTTGAGTCGACCCAAAGTGGCACCTTCAATATCATTATATAATCTCAAATCCCTAACTAAAGATTGACATTAATAAGTTTTAAAATAAAGTATTGATAAGAGTGTAGATATTAATATATTAGCATACATCATTTCTCATTTTTCACTCCCACTTTGTATCATTGCCCACATCCTGCAGATATCAGTAAGCGTTTCTAGCAGTTTACAAAGTGAAGCAAATGCTGAAAAGTACAGGGATTTACGTGCTCTACTACAACTACTTCAAAAACTATGCACAAAAGATATGGTACGTTATTAATCATTTCCTGACTTTTGGTGGATTGGTTTTACATAAACAATTCATAGGATATTTTAATACTCAGGTGGATGTTTCATCAGCTGCCATTGATGATCAGCAAACAAGCATTTCCCAGGTATATGACTAATTTCTCATTATGCACTTTTCTTTTATCTCTAACCTTTTATACTATTAATGTATGGTTTTCTTCTGCCTGAAAACCTAATTAACTGTTTGGTGTTTTCGGCAGGTCATCTATGTTGGTGTTCACATTGTGAGCCCTCTGATAACAATAGATATGCTCAAGTATCCTAAGCTTTGTTATGATGTAAGCTTTCAAATTTATGAGGCTGATACATACATACTTGCTTATAATTCAAGGTCTAATACTTTTCTTGAATATCTTTTTTGGGAGTAGCACTTTGCTCTGCTGTCACATATGCTGGAGGTTTATCCAGAAATGATTCCCAAATTAAATCATGAAGCGTTTAGTCATATTTCAGGGACTCTTGATTTTGGTCTCCATCACCAGGTAAGTAATACTCCATTTCAGTTGAAAACTATAGTTCATCAACGTGTGGTACTTGTCAGAGGGTGCATTCTCGACCCAGTTACTCATAAATGGGTTGAGTACGATTATGTTTTATGATTTCGTCCCTAACGGGTCAAACAATTGATTCTAAAAGAAAGATAGTTATATGGAAAGCGGGTCGAAAGTGGCCCAAAGTCTCTCTATTTGATACATAACTCTTCCTAAAGTCATTCTTCTGGTCTAACATTAGATTATTTTATAATAATAGTACTTAGCTATGATCGCAATAACTGTCTATGCAAAACGACATATATTTTGAACATACAATGTCACCTGTTTTGAGAGATTAGGCGAGTCAACTAACACCCATTTTGCCTCTCCTCTAATGTTGTTTATTTGGCTGATATGTGATAGGATGAAGAAATTGTTGGCATGTGTCTGAGATCTTTGAGCGCTCTTGCATTGTATCATTACAAAGAAAGAGGTGGTGGTAGAGATGGTTTAGGTCCACATGCTACCACCTATAAGGACGCTAATGGAAATCTCCAGGATGGCATTCTTAGTAGATTTTTGCGATCGCTGATGCAACTAATCCTCTTCGAGGATTACAGGTAAGAAAATACAGTGTAGTGTCAATTTATCATATCATATAAGAATGTTTTGAAGAAACAGCGCCCTTTATTGAGAACTTTACTTGGCTTAACTTTATGTGGTTGCAGCATGGATCTTGTAGGAGGTGCAGCTGATGCCCTTTTTCCGCTGATTCTCTGTGACCATGATCTTTACCAGGTATCCCTCCTCCAGCTTTGACTTTAAAGTAAATGAGCCATGATCTTTTTTATATTGGTATTTCGACTCATATGGGTGGATTTGGGTTATGTTTTGTCTATAATGGTTCAAACAGGTAATATAAATATAATCGGCTAAAAAGGAAATTGATCAAACGGGGTAAAAGTCGTCCAAAGTTTATTTTAGTGCATTAAGCCTCCAAAATCATTATATTTAAATGTCGGTTTTTATTTTGAGAAAGCTCTAACAAGTTTGAACAAAAACCCATTTTGTGCCAATTCAATCCAACATGGCCCTCTGTCCACCCCTGCTAAAATGTTACTTTAGTAAAGAGACATGGTACTAAGGTGCACTGTTTTAATTTGTACAGAGATTAGGTAATGAATTGGTGGAAAGGCAACCAAATTCAGTATTAAAAACGAGGATGGCAAGTGCATTGCACTCACTAACAACCTCAGATGATCTCTCTCCGTCTGCTGATCGTTTAAACATGAGAAAATTCAGGAAGAATCTCAACCGATTCCTTATTGATGTACGTGGCTTTCTACGTATAATATGACCCCTCAACTTATAATATTTTACCCCATCCATGGCAGCCGTTAGGTCCTTTTGGGACCACTAAATTTTGGGATATGCTTGTGAACTTTTGTGGGGTCATATTCATACGAACCATCATTAGTTAGTTTATTATCTGTACAGTTTTGAGTTTGAAAGGACATACAAAACTATCATCTAGATCGAACGTAGGAGTGAAGCCAATTTGATAGTCTGAGATTTGACAACTTTACAGAGTGAGTTGCTAGAATTTTCAATTTAATGATTTCATGATTATCTGGTTTAGTGATTGTGAGAAATGAAATATGTGTTGAAAGAACTACCATAATATTTACCCATTTTGTTATTATTTCAAAGGGAAAAAATGACCCTAATAGTTCCATACTTTTCCTTTTTTCCCATTCTAAGTACTGCTACAGTATAGTATTTTTAACACAATTTAAGTATCATACTTATTAGACTCGCTACATTGTTTCTTTACCGCCAAAGAAATCAATAGGTTGGCAAACATTTTTTGAGGTACACACCTGCAACTCAAGCAATCTAATCCATAATTCCAGAGTAGGGTCTGCGGCTCAAATTAAAGCTATGAAACAAGTAGCCGGTAAATTAAAATTAAGGTAAGATCGGTCCAGGAAATTGTCACGCTTGCTAATCTAAAAATTTCCTATCAACCTACAGCAAAGGTGATAATGGAGTTCGACAAACTTTTGCAAAATGATAAATTTAAAAACCATCCAACAATTTCGATAATTTTTCGATTTGTCGCTCCATATTGTCTAGGCTTGCATCATAAAAAAATTAAAATATAAAACTATATAATGTTAAATTGGTTTCATTGTAGATAGTTGTTATCAAGAGTGATGAAGTTCAAAATTATCATGTAAACTTACATCAGTAATTATAAAAACTATGTGATGTAAGGTTGAAGGATTTTATACTTGCAAAGCAATTTTACATAGTTAGTAATACAGTGTTTATTTTTACGAAAATAATTTTAAATAAATATATGTTTACACTACGAGATTAATGTGTTTTCACAAAGTATAATATATATCATATGTTTACACACTGAGATATATGTATTTTCATACCGACGACAGATGAAGTCTTCTATTATAGAGTATTAGTTTTGTGACACAGTGCAAGAACCAAAGTATTTGTAGTCATATTCAATAGTATATGAACATTTCTTTAATTAATCTGAATATAAAACATTTGTTACAAGTTTCGTGGATTAAAACCGGATTAAAAATGCTTTTGATATGATTCGTGTGGTAAAATCCATAAAATGATATTTTGTTTGGTTTTGAATCGGGTCGGGTCGAGACCCATTTTGGGTCACGATTTACATTTGGATTTGCTTATTAATTTGTTTGCTCATTATTGTTTGTGAAATTTAATATGGGTTTTAGTGTTGGTTGTGTTCGGATTCAACGAGAAACCACAAGGGTTGTTTTGTTTTCAGTTCAAGGGAAACACACCAACAAAGGGTGTGTCTTTGGTTTTGCTCTCGGTTCGACCACAACCCACGAGGGGTGTGTCTTGGTTTAGTTTAACAACATTGAAACAAAGGGTGTGTTGTGTTTGCATTTGTGTTTTGTCTGTGTTTGTGTTGCGTGAGTGCAACGTAGGGTGTGTTTATTTGATTTGCTAAGGGGCATTTGGTTTGTTGGTTAATGGGCCATGAAGCCCATGAGTGCAACTTAGGGTGTGTTTGTTTGATTTGCTAATGGGCCGAGACCATTAAAATATTTAAGGGTGTGTTTGTTGGGTTAATAGGCCACGAAGCCCACTAATAAAACAATAAGGGTGCGTTTGGGTTTTGATTGTGGGCAGCCCACTAAGAGTATATTTTGACTTAGTTAAATTATTATTTAACATGTGTTAATATGTTCTGGTTATTGAACATTGGACTAATGATTTTATTGTTTTGACTTATGTGTATGTTTCAGGCACTTTTGGGATTTGCTACTTGAATTTGGACTATACAAATACTTAACAGACTATATGTATCGGATTGTGACTTGACTTATTTGGACTTATATCGAATTGTTATCATTTGGACAAATTGGACTTATATTGGACATATTGGACTCGTAACGGATGTAATATATTAGACTCGAAATGAATTTAATATATCAGACTCGTAACGGACCTAAAACGTTGGATTAATACTTAATAGACTATTATCGGCCTATAAAGCCCAATAATCAATAAAAATAATCAAAGATCAAAAAATTGATTTATTAACTAATTTATTTAAATAGAATATTTATTTTGTTTTACAATATTGATGAAATGTGTTTGGATTTAACAAGCACAAACTTGATGTAAACATGGAAATTTTGTTGGAGAATATTGTTTTGAATTGATTTTATTAAAGTCATACGACTTGAAAACATATATAAACGGACGAGTCTAATATATATTTGCACATTTCACTAAACATCAAACAACCTCAATGATAATGGCTGCTTTAGATGGTTTGTGGGAGGCTTTTAAGGCTGAAATGGATACCCCTAAATCTCCTCATGAGTCTCCTATTGTCAAAGCTGTTGACATCAATTCTAATGCCACATCCTATGCTGGAGCTGCGGGTTTGAGGGATGACCATCCTAAAATTGCTATTAATTTTCGTCCCCTGGTTGCCGAACCCATATTTGAAGGTGTTAACATCTCTATTCCCCGTAAAGTGGTTGAAAATGTTAGTTCTCGGTTGGAACACACTTTGTATGGCTATTTTATTGGTAAAAGGATGGCGTTTCCAGTTGTTGAATACTATGCTAGGAATAACTGGGCGAAACATGGCTTAAAAAGGATTATGATGAATTCCAAAGGCTTCTTTTTCTTTAAATTTGATACGTTGGTTGGTTTAGAAGCTGTTTTGGAAGGTGGTCCTTGGATGATACGCAAATCTCCAATAATTCTCAAGAAATGGTCTACGGATACTAGTTTGCGTAAGAAAGAATTGACTAGCATTCCTGTGTGGGTTAAATTGCATGATGTTCCTCTCCAAGTTTTTGATGAGGATGGTATTAGTTTGATTGCAACATTTATTGGTAAACCTGTTATGCTTGATTCTTACACAAGCTCTATGTGTAAGGATTCGTGGGGTAGAAGC
>LBNU01018011.1:22659-34351 GCA_014162995.1 Artemisia annua | reverse complement strand
AACGAGCACGAGATGTGGAAAAGAGTCTTAAAGTGAAGCCAAAGATGAAATTTTCCTAAGAAAAGCCCGTGACGACGAATTTATTTCTTAAAGGCTCAAGAAAATAAAAGAGACGCTTAATCGAAGTTCAAAGTTAAATATCAAGATAAGCTTCACAAATTCGAGCAAGTGATCACTTTTAAGTCTTCAAAGACCTTTGGAAAGCACGTCAACACGCTACCTCAAGTTACAAGGACTTACGTTTAATTGCTAGAACATTTAGTAGCGTTGTAATAGAAGTTTATGTGTAGCTTTCATGAGATATCAAAGTATAGGGGCTAAACCGTACACGATGTAAAAAAGGGAAGCTTCCTTGCTCCCTTAAATACCCCCCCCCCCCCTTAGCCTCATTTGTGAGAGTTTTTTTTGGAGTCTTAGTTTTAGTTTTTATTAAGTGTAAGGTTTTAATACAAGTTTTATTTTCATGTCTTATTTTCCCTAGCTTATTTTCTACACTTCATCTTAATCTTTCTTCTTAATATTTACATGTTTTGAGTTTATCTTTGTTATTGTTTACATAATCTTAATCTTTAACTAAAGCTTTTATAAAAAATTTTCTTACCACCTTTGCATGTATTATTGGTTTGAATGAGATAAGAAAAAAATATGGGTTAGGGCTTAATTTGGTTCGTTTGCTTATTTACAAGCTTATTTGGTTTTTAAAACTAGTTTTCCATAAAGTTTTTATTAGTTTTAATCTCTTGTTTCACGTAAAAAAAGGTCCAATTTTGTTTTTCTGTATTTGCGAGTAGGGATTATTAGGGTTTAGCGAGTTTTAGTTTGGTCTAGCGAGTTTGGAGTGGTTTTTAGCGAGTAAGGGGCAAAAACATCTTATTTAGCGAGTTTGGTTTTAGGGTTTTGTGAGTTTGTGTTTGTTTTTGCGAGTATCAGTTTTAAAAGTTAGCGAGTATCATCCTTTGTTAGCGTGTATCATCCTTAGTTTAGTGAGTATCATTCTTAGTTTAGCGAGTATGGTCTTCATTTTCTTGCGAGTATAGTTTTTTGATAGCGAGTATGGTTTTAAAGTTAGCGAGTATCAGGTCTTAAATTATTTAGTGAGTATCATTTGTTTTATAGCGAGTTAGCTATTTGTTCTTAGCGAGTATCAGACTCGTATTTCTTGCGAGTTTGAAGTCCATGTTTAGCGAGTATTATTTGTTTTCTTACGCTGAGCTAGGCAAGTCTTCACCTCATCGTTTCATCGAGTGAGGTGTTTGTTTTATTTATTCCTTAACGGAACTCTTGCAAAAATTTTTTAAAAATCTTTTAACAAGTTTTACTTAACTAGTTTATTTTCTTTTCACTATTAGTTTAAAATTTAGAACATTAAATCTTTAATCATTTCTTTAGTTAAACTTTTCTTGTCGTTAATTAAATACAAAACTCCAATAACATTTTCCTTATTACTTTCTTTTATACTTTGAAGTTTAAATTTCATTTTACTTTAGTATATTTAGTTTCATGATTTCTTTTCTCATTAATCTTAGTTATTTTAAACACGTTTGTACTTTCATTAAGTTTTAAACAAATTTTCGTAGTGTAAACAAAAACCAAATCTCATCTTGCAAAACTTATTCACCTCACATAACTCACGACTCGAGTGACAAGATCAATTCAACCCTCGTTGGGACAACGATCCGTGTTTAAGCTTCACCGCTTGATTCTGCCACGATCATGAACAAATGAATCAAATAGAAGAACTAGATGTTAAAATACTTGCTTATGATAATGCAGTTAAAACCTTAGAGGCTCAAGTTAAACACTTTCAAAAACAGCAAGCGAGTTTAAATGAGAAACTTACTTTTGAAGCAAATGAATTTATGAAAAAGATGAGAAACTGAAAAGATATAGAAGAATTGGTATGAAGGCTATAAAAGATAAAGAAAATCTACAGAGTATAATTGATAAATGGGAAAACTCAAATAAAACCTATTTAGACTTATTGATTCAGGAATGAGTTCAAACAGTAAAATAGGTTTGGGTTATGAAATAAAGTCAAACAGTGAGGTCTTAAGTTATGAAGAGGAAATGGAAAACACTGTTTTTGTTTGTAAAGAGGAAGATTCTGTAGATAAACCTGTATATAATAGATTTGCTAAGACTGGTAACTTCAAAGGAGTTCCACCACCTTTAAGTGGAGATTATACTCCTAATTCAGGGCCTGAACTTGATGACTCCTTATTTGTCTATGGAAAAAGGGGACCACAGGTGCCTGAAACAAGTGTTTCAGATAATAAAACCAGTTAGTACTCTACCTGTCTATCTGATGACAGTGCAGGGTCCACTGTAAACATCTCTGAGCATTCTGATTCAAAACCAGAAAGTGTCCCTAGTGAAGAGTCAAAATCAGTTAAAAATATCAAATCTATTGTGTCTGAAGTTAAATCTGTTGAACCTAGTTGTGATTCTCACTTAAAATCTCCTAGGCAACAAGAAAACAAACCAGAAACACCTAAGAGGGAAAATAATGTGAAAAAGGATAGAGTGTTAGGAGGAGGTTATGTTTTCACTCAAAAGAGATGCTTTGTTTGTGGTAGTATTAGCCATTTAATAAAAGATTGTGATTTTCATGAAAGAAGAATGGCTAAAGAAAATGAGCTAAAGAAACAAAGAATGGTTAATACTAGTAATGTTATGGCCAAACCTGTATGGAATAATGTGAATAGAATTAACTATGCTAACCAGTTTGTACCTAGACAAGTACAATTCAATGCTGGAATAACAAATGTTAATTCTGCTGGGTTATGGGTTAATACGGGTCATTCCAATGTTAATTCTGCTAGGCCAAATTTTTATACTGGTAGAAACTATGTTCAACCTGTTGGGCAAAAGGTTAATCCTGTTCAACCCATGGGTAATTCTGGGTATTATAGACCTAAACAACCAGTTAAACCAAAGGTGAATCAAGCTAATAACAGAAATCATTTTGCTAAATCTCATTCACCTGTGAGGAGACCTATA
Organism: Artemisia annua; assembly: GCA_014162995.1. NCBI lineage: Eukaryota > Viridiplantae > Streptophyta > Magnoliopsida > Asterales > Asteraceae > Artemisia > Artemisia annua. Next base: position 31,351 of record LBNU01018011.1, on the reverse strand, counting down.
CCACAGGTGAACAAGTTTAATCAAAGAAGAAATTTCTCAAAATCAAAATCACCTGTGAGAATACCCATTGTGAACAATACAACAAAGATTTCAAACTCTTATGCTGTAAAGGGTAAAGGGGGTCTCCTACTAATGACTTAGACTGTTGGAAATGGGATCCATTTAAAAATGAACTTACCTATAAGTCCCAAAGCAGTATCAGTGGATCTTGTTCTTACAAAACATACAAGTATGTAGATCCACAAAATGGACCCAAGCCTGCACAGGCCTGGGTCATTAATAGAAACTAATCTCTTATTTTTTATGTGCAGGATCATTCAATTCAGAACATAAGCAATAGAGATTTATTTGATAGTGGATGCTCAGAGCACATGATGGGTTATAAAGAACCCTTGGCTATGTTTAAAAGAGAAGTGTACATCAATCTATTTCCAGCAAGAATTGAGGACTGGAAGATCAGCAGAGATAAAGGAAGAAAAGTCTGGAAAATAACTAGAGCTGATGGCTCACCTGAGTATTACAAGAACATGGAAACATTGGTGAAGTCTTGTGATAGAGAATACTTAGACACTCTATGGAAGCTGGTTCAACTGGATTTCAAGATTGCAGGGAAAGCTGATGTAAAGGCACAAGAACTATTTGTTGAGCTTCAAAGAATGTATGCACCAAATCCTGCAGATGTGCATTGGAACTTTCCAAACCAAGATAGGACTCTCTTGTGGCAGTTATATGATACAAGTGGTGTTCATCATCTATCAACCAAAGGAGGTGTTGATATATTCATGCTTACAGATATGGTGTATCCTCTAAGTACTGAAGTGCTCATTAGGATGATGTCTTCAAAGCTTCAATGTGAAGAACAAGCTGATGCAGTTGACAATCTTCTTCTCAGCATAGGTGGTAAATTGCTAAGTAAAATCTGTGAGGAGCTTGATAATGAATCCCAGGCAAAGAAAAGAAAAAGGCAATTAGCTTTAAGAAAGCTTTCACTCCTTCTCAAGGTTATCGCCTCATTTTAGAGATTTGCATTGTGTTTGAATAAGTCATATATTATAACATGTTTGTTTCTAAATAATTGCCTCTTGATTTTGCAAACTCAACGGTTTTCTTATGTTTTGTCTTGGTTTGAGAATTAATACAGATTTTCCCTTTTAATAAAAGTCTTTTGGTTACTTAAATTTATTTGGTATAGTAACCCGTAGCCACATTTAAGGGGAGGTTAAATGTATAATTTGAAACTCTAAATCTAAAGTCTGTATTGATGATTTGGGTTAAACTGGTGCATTTTATGTTAAGTCAGGTGACTCATATGCATTAAGTCTGGTTGCATCTATACATTGCTATCCTTTCTTGGTTTTGGACTAATCTCTCCAGGAAACATTTGGATTGAAGATGCATGGAAGCTTTGTCAATAATTTTGGAAGCTTTGTCAATATTTTCGGCAAGGAAATCGCATACTCTGTTTTTATCTCTATTATTTAAACCCTACCAAAGCTTTTTACTCTCAGTATTCTTTTGAAATTACCTTCTCAAAGAAATATTGCAAACATGAAATACTGTGAGAAACACAATCAAGTGGGGTTCTTGAAGAAACCAAAAGGTAGTGATGCTTTCCATAAGATCATGGACTTTATGAAAGGTTCCTACATCAGGTATGCGTTAACTTGTAACCCTACTATCTATGACTCCCTAGTCAAACAGTTTTGGCAGATTGCCACTGTCGAAACTCTTACTGATGGGACTCAAGAGTTAAGAGCAACTATAGATAATACTGAGTACTCTGTTACTAAGGCTTCAATTAGGAGTAGTCTTCAACTAAATGATGCCTCAGGCATTACTATGTTGCCAAATAAAAAGATTTTAAAGGGTATAATGAAAATGAGATATCTCCCTGATGGTACTTTTACTTTTTGGAAAGGTCAATTCACTCGAAATTGGCGATTTTTAATCCACCATTTGCTCTAATGCTTAAGTTCTAAAAGTGGTGGATGAGATCAATTTGGTAGCAACCTTGCTTCTGCATTGATCTGTCTCTCCACAAATAAGATTTATAACTTTTCAAAAATGATCTTTGATGCAGTGGTTACAAACTCCAAAAGTGCCTCCAAGTTTTAATGTATCCAAGGTTTTTACAAATAGTGTTGAATATTGAGACAGAGAACAAAATTCCTTACATGGTTATACCATTTAAAAAGAAATTTTTTGCCAACATGAAAAGGAGTTTTAAGGGGACATTTAAGCCTCTGCTTCCTGCTATGTTGCCTGGTGGTTCTAACAATGCAGGTACCTCATCATCTTTTGAAAGTGATGCCTCCTCTCCACCAAGGGATGACACAGAAGAACCTCTAACTGAACCTGGTTCCTCTAGTTCCCCTGAACACCAGCAACCATCCTCTACACCACCACTACCATCTCCTCAAACCCAACTCTCTACTCCATCTCATGAAGAGGAACAACCATCCTTTAACATGGAAGCCATTACACAGCTAGTTCCTCAACTTCAAAACATGATAGAGGTGTGATAATGCTCTAATTATACATATTTATCCCATCGATTATATATTATATATCTATTATATTACTTAGAATATCACGTTATTTGTGTAGAATTGGTACTAATCTGGTTGCAGGATTGAACGAGAGAAGGAAGTTAGAAATACCACTTAAAGGACGATAAAGTAACAATTACGATAAAGGAAGGACTTGGAATGAAAATATACAAGTATGAAAGACCCAAGTACGCCGGTCTTAGGACTGTGTGCGGGGTACTTACTTGGCGGGTAAATGAGATTGAATATACGCGAAGTACGGCGTACTTTCTACGGAGTACGGCGCACTTACCTTGACAGTTACAAAGCAGAGTTATTGATTGCATTCATTGTGAGGCCGATCATTTTTCCTCATTTACTGAACATTGGAGTTGTATTAGGTCAAAATAAAGTCTATATAAGAAAAAGAACAAAACCAGAGAAAGGGAGCAACACACAAGAGAAGTAGGGAAAGTATACAAAAGTGGTATTGGTGAACTCATACCAAGTTCACCATATCAAGGTTTGGTTGTGATTCTATTACTGTGACAGAGGGTAGGAGAACGAGCCAAGAGAGTTATCTCTGTGAAATCATTTGTTCTTTCGTTGTAATCACTTTGGTACACTTTTCTATTTTATCGAATTATATTATGAAGTTTATGTAATCCATGTCGAATGATATGTGTTTTGTTACTACGATAATGGAGTAGTCGTTATTATGTTTATTTGGGTGATGTTTACAATGTAATGTACGCTTGGTATTTGATACTATACTTAAGTTTAATTGATAAGATTATGCTTGGATCATTGTTGAATGTTTGATGTATCTCTGTGGTAGAAGTAGGTCGAAAGGGTCTGCCACTTTGGTATTATTTCAAGGTGTTTGTCTATGGCAACTTGGTGTTTACCTTGTAGAAATTGGTCGACAAAATATTTATCAACCCATCCATGATCTTGTTTAATGCCTTATCTCATGTCTAACGAACTTGATGAGGAAATTTGCTTATGTATACTTCTGTTATGAACCATTCTTAATGCATTTGATATATTGAGAATCATAGGTCGAAAGGGTTTCTTAATATGTTGGTAGTTATTTGTAGGAGTGATCACCACTCACCTCTTGCTTATATATCTTGTTCATGATTGTTTGCTCATCGTCACATGTTACTTCCATGTTTCTTATCCTAAATAAACATAGCTTTTAATCATATAAACAAACAATCTAAATTACTAGTTTTTGGATAAGTGACAATCTAGGGACTTCACTTTGACGCAATTGCTAACTTGGCTTTTCTACAATCTCTTGGGACGACCTGGTCTTACCTAAACCTTTGCTATAAACGGGGGTTATACTTTACCCATGTGTTAATATATTAAGGAAAATGGTGAAATTAGTATTATAAATTTAAAGCTTTTGAAACACATCAAAGTTTTTGGCGCTGCTGCCGGGGATTGGCATTGATAAAATCGAGTTAGTTAGGTGTTTTGAGACTTTTTTACAAACATAGCCGTACAGTTTTCTGGCAAACTGAATAAAATTTTTGCTTTCTGAGACTGAGTGTATGCCGCACTTCAAAGTTTGTGCGCCGTATTCTCTGGAAAAATTCAAACTACGCCGGTTTTACTTTATAAGCCGCCGTACTTTCTGGAAAAATTCACAATGTTTACTGAGACAAAATCAAACCAAAACAAAAGAAAAAAACTTTTTAATGCTTAAATTCAAGGCTGAGAACATGAGAATTGCTTTTTATGTGCCATTAGTATTCGGATTGATGCATTTGTTAATATGTTATGACTCATCGAAAATACAAAAATATTTGCTTATTTGGTTAATTAGACATTATCTTGTTTTTGATTGTTTATGCATGATCATAATCTGGACTATAAGTTTAAATAAAATTCTGGGATATTCTGAAAAGTACAAAAGACATGAAACTAAAAACAGGGGAAGTACGCCACACTTGTTTTCAAGTACGTCGGTCTTTTCTGGGATATTTCAAAATAATATGAAGATTAAAAAGGAAGTACGCCGCACTTGTTTACAAGTACGTCGCACTTTTATGACAAAAAATTCACAAAAGACCTTTATATTGTTCATTATGATTAAACCAATCCATCTTTTGATTTATGAATGTTTACTGATTTTATTAGAGTGCAAAATATCATTTAGTTTTGATTGTACTAACATACAAATGGTTTACCTGATGTTATGTTGTTAAATGTTAGAAATGGACCCAAACTCGAGTATTGGACGTATGTGCTTAGATAAGGGGAATTCTCTCGCTAAGAATGACCAAGTGGAAACTGAAGAAACCTGGCAAGGATCAGTTACTTTTGACATAACAGATATGGGGAAACAGAATAAGCAAATGGTTCATATATTTTATGGGATGGAAACGGATGAATGTTTCATGAAGTTTATTACTCCTTGCCATGTAGAAAATATTTACGAAATGATGCAATAGTTGACCTGGATTACAAAAGGAATTATGTGTTTAAAGAGCTAATGAAAAGGCTTGGACTAGGTTTTGAGGAAAAGGAAAATGGAGACAAAATAATCAATAAGAAGTTACTAGTTCAAATGAATGTGGGTGTGTTCTTGGTGGAGTTTTATGTTAACCCAAGTGAAGATGAATGGATACCTAGTGTCATATTTGGAAGACCCTTCTTGGTGTTGGCAAAAGGAACTGTGGATTTTGCTAAAGGTATACTCACTATTTACCAAAAGACAACAACTATTGAGGAAAACTTTAAGAAACTGAACATACTGACATCTGAAATGAGTGAGGATACTAAAGTATTTTCAATCCATAGGATAGCTGATGAGGAATAAGTTGGAGAGAAATATATCACACCATGCTATGTAGAGGGGGTATTTGCCTCTGATGGAATATTGGACCTTGATATTGAGAAAAACCTTATTTCTCAAGAACTAGGGGACAAATTGGGACTAAGTTATGAAGTTCTAGAGAATGGAGAAAAGAAAGTTAATAAGAAGCTGCTTATAAATTTGGTGGGAGAAACTAATGATGACTCTATTGAAAAAACTAAAGGATACGAGTTGGAATTTTATGTAGAAGTAAAAGTGAAAACAGGGGTTGTGTTAGGCAGGCCATTCTTGGAACACAATAGGAGTATTATTACTTACAATATTGGACAAACAACTCTTTGGGCTGAGATTTGCGTGGAAAATGAGCAACAAAAACCATTTGTGATTGATGCCCCAAAGGTTAAAACTGGAAGGAAGGTTTCAGGGGAATACAAGCTGAGTGATGTTATGTCACCCGGTTATTTCAGAGCTTGAAAATTATGGATGTTGGATAGGAGTAGCAACATACGCTCCTAAGTTTATTTTACTTGTTTTATTTTTCTTTTCTATGTTATTTTCATCATTTGAATAAAACGTACCAAAACACTGTATCCTGGAAAGTTAAGGAATGTTTTGATGATGAATGAATATAATGAAGTTTGATTATATGTGGATTGAACGTATTTACGTATGCATGTTAGTTAAAATTGTTAACTGTGGAAAAATTTGCAGTAAGTACGGCGTACTTGGGGTTAAGTACGCCGCACTTCTGAGTGGGACTATAAATATAACTTGAAAATCTTTCATAACTTGCAACATTTCACACACAATACAAAGAGAAACCGCTACAACTTTTGATCAAAATTATCCACAAAAGATCTTTGAAAGAAAAATCAATCCACATTATCATGTTTTCAGCATGTTTATCCATTTTTGATTTCTTTACAATTTTATTTCGTAATTTTAGGGTTAATATATATTTTTTGTGATATGTTTGTATTTTTATATTTTGATTAAAGTGTTAGTTAGAATAATTGGAACTTATAGGATTATCTAGTTTCATGGATGAAGGTTTTGCGAATGATTGAATCGAATTAGGGTTAGGGTTTTTGCCTTGATCACTATTTTTGCGAAGATAAAGGATTTAAATACGTTTATTTGATCTAGGAGGGATTGAGATAAGATGTTAAAAGAAGATTATATATGGAATGAGTTAAGAATTATGGAGATGATGCCTTAATGCTTAAACCTATGATAAGAACTGCTTATTTTTAGGGGTTTTTAAAAATCAATGAAGAAAAACTATAGAATAAGTTTGAAAACGTAGTTTTGTTGGCATGATGCTTTAAGAATCAAATATTTCGCGCCCTGAATGCTATGTGCGCCGGTTTTCAGATCTTAACCGTTGTATTTACATTTTAAACTAGTTTGTACGCCGTACTTGTTGCCAAGTACGCCGCACTTTTTGCCTGAATTCCAAACAGAATGTTTGAAGATTAGAGTTTGAGAGAGATTTAGCCATATTTGTTGCACTAACAACTAATAATCTTGTGTCTATGGCATGTGTGCAGGAATCAGAAACTAATGTGCAAGCTTCTACCTCTAGGGGCAAAAGAGAAAGACCCACTATGAGTATAGATGAACTATTGCTTGGGAGAGTTAACCATGAGCACTTGCAGTGGAGAGGGTGTATTCTGGATAATAGGAAGAAGTATAATCAGGTTCTGGCTAGATTGGTAACCAAGGATATCTATTCTCCTTGTATAGTTGACTGGGAACTTTTGAACAAAATGGGATGTGGTGAAACTGTTGAGGAGATGATAGAGATTAAGTTGATAGAAGCTGGAGGAGATGAAGAATTGTTTGTGTCTGAGGAATGGAAGAGAGCTTTCAACTGCCAAGAGGTAATCTACAAAGAATTGTGTCAGGAATTCTTTTCTACTTATCAGATGGATGAGGATGTTAGTCAGGAGGAGATATGCACCAAGAGAATCATTAAGTATAGGCTAGGAGGTAGAGCACACAATGTTAGTCTGGTGGAGTTTGCTAGGTACTTAGGGTTGTACAGGTCTGAGGAATTGAATGAGGAAGGATTTGAGATTTATTTTCAGAGTGGCTTAAGAGAATAAGGAGATTTCAAGGCAGAGGAGTATTGGAGCAGGATCAGTACTGAGGATGAATTTAGGTTGTCTAGGAGTGCTTGCAACAACATTAGGAGCCCTGTCCTAAGGTTGTTACAAAAGATGATTGCATATAGTGTTTGTCAAAGGACCACTGGGTATGATAAGATTCAGAAACATGAGCTATGGTTGATGAGTATGTTTGAGGATAGGAACAATGAGAAGTTTGCTAATGTGGCTTGGGTGATAGCTAGGTGGATGAAGAAAAAGGGCAAAGGTACACAGGATGGGAGCAAGATAACCATGGGGCAGTTTGTGACTAGGATTGTTAGGAGGATGAGACTTTTATCTGATGATAATTTGAACAGCTACTCCACTCCCACACCTTGCAAGAAACTGAATGAAACCACACTTAGGGAATTAATTGGTGAGGATGGAAGGTTGATTGCTGAGGATCCTCAACCTGGTGTTGCTAGGTTAGTGCCACCCAGACCCCATAGGCCCACAGTGCTAGATGTTTATCAAAACTTGGGGGAGATTGAGAGGAGGCAGGCTGCACTTGAGGAGCTAGGAAGGAAGAATGAGNTGAATGAAACCACACTTAGGGAATTAATTGGTGAGGATGGAAGGTTGATTGCTGAGGATCCTCAACCTGGTGTTGCTAGGTTAGTGCCACCCAGACCCCATAGGCCCACAGTGCTAGATGTTTATCAAAACTTGGGGGAGATTGAGAGGAGGCAGGCTGCACTTGAGGAGCTAGGAAGGAAGAATGAGGAGAATTGGGCAAGGTATGCTCCTTTGTTTGATAATATGGCAGCTCAACAGGGTATCTCTCTTGGCACCAATGCACCACCAGGGTCTACCACCAACCAACCATCCAGTTCAAGGCAAGAAGAAGAAGACACCACCACCACCACCACTGAGCAGCAACAACAACAACAACAGTAACACCGCTGCACAATTACTTGTGTGCGGCGCACTTTGAAGGTTCCAACCAGATGTCTGGTGTGGATGTTTAAGAAAATTTTAAAACAATTTCATTTGTGGTATGTACCAATGCCTCTGTTGGCATTTTAAACAATGTGTGATGGGAAACTTGGAACATGGTATCGGGGGGAATCAAGAACAAGAAAAAAGACAATATCTATGTTTATATATATATATATATATATATATATATATATATATATATATATATATATATATATATATATATATATATATATATATATATA
>LBNU01018010.1:2451-22920 GCA_014162995.1 Artemisia annua | reverse complement strand
CTTGAAAATATATATTTACGAGTGGAATAGAATGCAAATGATGTCGTGATGCAATGTAGACTAACCCTAGTCTAGGAAATGTACGATGGTTGAAAATGTGACTTAACCTACCCGGTCTCGTCAAATGAATACCCGTAAACCCTGTTTACGTAAAATGTTGAATTGAAATTCAATGAATAGGAAATGTCGGGAATAATGAATTAAACTGAAATTTGAGAATTATGACACAACAGCTTCAAGCATTAACGTTGGGTATCTTTTATCACCCCTACCAAATTGCCCCTGCCAAGCCACCGGACAATTTTTCCACGCCCAATGCATGCAATCAATGCTACCAAGCATACCCGGAAAACCATGTTGACGTTCATGCAATTCGTAAATACGTTGAATGTCGGACCATGTTGGTGCTCTTAAAAACTCATGCATATACAAATCCATAACACACATGTTAAAATTATCTTGACAAAGACGTGATGTAGACTCACCTATTTGCAGATACTCATCGAACGCATATGGGGCGGTGCCGTACGCCAGTTGGCGTATTGCAGACGTACACTTCATAAGTGCACTAATACTCCCTCGACCCGTGCAATCGGGTCCTAACTTAAAGAATTTAAAGTGATCTGGAATATCATCGGATTCGTAAGATTCAATACCTTTGACTATTTGTAGAAATAGTTTCCGGCTCATATGAAACCTCCTACGGAATTTACCGTGCGTATACTTGCAACCTTGAACGAAATAGTCATTTTGCAAACGTTCCTCAGCAATCTCACGTTCACGATATATGTGAGTACGGAGGATAGAGGATTGAGCTTCTTCTTCTTCTTCTTCTTCTTCTTGTACGCGCTGATGTAACTCGAACGCATTAACCATAAACTGTATGTCTTCCTCATCATCAATGTCTGAACAACTCGGACCAAATTCGTTATTTTGATTTGGATCCATTATGAGTGAATAATGTTTTTTTTCTTATATAGGAAGTGTAAAGAGTGGAGAATTAGTAGTGGATAGTATGGAAAATATGTATGTGTTTAGTTGGTATTTATAGGTGTGTTTATTTGATTTGAATTTTTTTTTGAAAATACACATTATAGCCGTTTGTAAAAAGGGGGGGGGGGTGAAAGTGATTTTTTTTTAACGGTAACAAAAATAGCCGTTATAGGGGGAGAAGTGATTTTTTTTTTATTATTTTTTTTAAACACAACCCTTAACGTAGCGTTAGTGGGTTAACGTCCCACGTTAACGCTGCGTTAACGTGGCCCCTGCAATGGTAACACACCCACTAACGTGCGTTATTCGGCCATAACGTGGTAACGTGCGTTACCATTGTTTCTGCTCTAAGAGCCAAGATGATTTCTATCAAAGTAAAACAGTCTCCATATGTTGTTGAAGTAGAGCAGGCCTGGAATGTTAAATTTCAAAGGAAAATCTTGAAAAGCTAAAGATTGGTGTTNGGGTTAACGTCCCACGTTAACGCTGCGTTAACGTGGCCCCTGCAATGGTAACACACCCACTAACGTGCGTTATTCGGCCATAACGTGGTAACGTGCGTTACCATTGTTTCTGCTCTAAGAGCCAAGATGATTTCTATCAAAGTAAAACAGTCTCCATATGTTGTTGAAGTAGAGCAGGCCTGGAATGTTAAATTTCAAAGGAAAATCTTGAAAAGCTAAAGATTGGTGTTGGTGATGTTCTACAATTAGTAGTTGATCACTGGTATTAAAAGAATAGAAAACTCACTGTTTTCTAAATGGAATCACACAAATGCAGAATGGTGCATGATTGTCTGCAACTACAAAAGGTATTATACATATATCTTCAATTTTGTGTTTGGAATTGTTGATATTAATAACTCACTTTCAAAAGATGGCCTTGTATCTTGGTTACATTGATCTGGAGTCACCTCATAAGGATCTAATGAGTACTCAATAGGCCTTTGTTAGGTAATTGTGTGCAAGTTAGAGGATTATGAGTGAAAACAGATTAATATCAACCATAAAGTAGGTTTCCTTTTGAGAAGGGTAAAGTGAGTTGGTGGGCAGTGTATGAAGATAGGAATAGTGAGGAGTGAAAGATGAACCTACTTGGTCCTATCTATACACTGCCAAGGAGGTAATGGTTGGTACTTACGACAAGGTGTGTGTTCCCAATTATGTGATGCCATTATAGTAGATGGAAATGTAGCATAATTGGTATAGCCCTTGCTGTGGAGAGGTTATGGGTGCCTAGTGATACCTATCTCTTGTTCTACCTAGATCATTGTGGTGGCAGGATGAATGGTCTTGGTGGAAAAGAGCATGTGAAATGTAGCTAGATGGTTAAGGTGCTCTTAAAGGTGAATGAAGTTCTGGGAATAATGCTTGATTAGTTAAAGACCAAAAAACTGAATGCAGATGTGAGCTGCATAAAGATTTTATGTTTTTAGTTGTATCTGATATGGGTCATGTGTTGCCTGATATCGGATTTTATGTGTAGTGTTTGTATCTCTGTTTTGGGGCTTGTCCAAAACAGAATGTTTATATTCAAAAGCATTGTACATACTTTGAGAAGTAATATAATTCACCTTTGCACCAAAAAAAAAAAAGTATGTTCAACAACATTAATCTCGGTAACCCTTTTTTCTTCTTTTCTTTTAAGAAGCAAAAACTATACATTCAATAACTGAAAATTTTACTATTTCAACCTTTCTCAATGCAAACAATATTTGTTATTAGTTATTTTAGGTCTAATTCTAAAGCAAGTGTATGTATTAAATTTGAAGGTGTTTTTACGAGCATCCACTTCAAAATTGTGTTTCTTCATCATATTGACTGTGGTAATAAAGACGGTATAGTCGGCACTCCGCAGTGAATTACTATATATATTATATATGATCAAGAACTACGTCGTTTAATTGGCATTAGTGTAGTGGGCTTCACGCTGTTTTTTTGGCCTGCTAGCCTGGGCCCGATCCATCTATACTTTTGCCCAGTTATATGATAAGATGAAGGAAGAAGCTAGATACTTCAAGAGGCGGTGTTATCTCCCCCGAAGCTTCTTCCATTATATGATGAAGTAGAAAGAAGACCCTAGAACAACATGCCTCATATCTATCATATTCTGGAACAATCTGAACACACAAAAATGCGTACGGATTATGGTTCAGTCGAGATCAAGAAGAGTTTGTTGACGAAGAAGAAGACGAGATGCTGACTTCTAATGAATATGTATTGCACCATGATGCGCCGGTGACAACAATCACCCCGGCTAAGACAACAGCCTGCCGTTCAATTGGTACTTTCTTATTTTCATTTTCGCCCTAATTTAAGATCTAATACTTTTTGTTCTGATGTGAATAGGTTTTGTTATACTTTTGTTTCTTCAAAAATATAAAGCGATATATTTGTTTTGGTTGTTAGATTAGATGAGATATTTTGTTTGACTTTGTTAGTATAAATTCTGATTTTTTTCCCTCTTCTAATAATATGTTTGTTGTGTCTCATACTGAAGACATGGAGATAAGAAAAAACCGATGACTAAATGCAAATGATAAGCTCCACGTTTTAAGGTAGTTTTTTTCTCATGTTATTATTATTTTTTTTTGGTGATGGCTGATGATCAAAAATCATATTAATAATCATAATTTCAGAATTTCTTTTGTTTGTTGCTATAGGAATTCAGGTAACCTTTCAGGATGATTTTTTAGGGGCTGTTGTCATTATTAGCTAAAGGAGAGGCTGGACTGGTACGTTTTTATGTTCTCTTTTTAAGGTTTGGAATTGAATTGATGTTATTGGATTGCATGAATTTGCTTTTGTTGTGTTTTACTTCGTAGGATTTTCGTTGGTGATACACATCAGCAGAAGGTATGGTGATGGTCGTGGTGATGGTGGTTTTAGAGGTTCGTTAAGGGGAAGGGATATGTTTAATAGCCAAAGTCACTATTAAAAGAACAAAAAATGTAAGTAACTTAAATGCTTTCTTTCTAATATGTAATTGCTTTTTCGGTCAGGTTTTAATGCCTTTTTGGGCTATCCTAGGTGTTAACACCTAAGATATTAACAAACAGAATTTTTTTGAGTTTATAGTTACATTTGCAATTTATATGTTATACAGTAATTGTTTTTCAGCCTATATATTTGATATAGATATTTTCAGCTGTAGTTATTTTGTGGTGACTTTGAGAATGCCCATGATGTGTGAATTGTTAATTGCTTAGGGTATTTTTAATCAAACAACTGATGTTACGGGTTATTGCGTTTTCGATATAACACGAGGTCAGCAAATAGTTTAGAACTTTTTTGTTGTTTTGCCATGTATTTACTTGAAGTTCTTATTTCAAGTTTAATAATTTTAGATCATGTTTTGTGTTTGGTTTATCAAGAGAAAAAAAAGTGAAATATGTCAAATGGGTTGACCAATCATTATTTTTGGGTTTAGGTTCACGTTACACGGGTTGAATTGTGAATTTGGAAGAGCTGCTGCTGTAACCACCACCAGTACAAGTAAGACAATTTCGCTTTACTTTTTGATGGTATTAAAAATTGACTAAGTACATGTATGAAGTTTGCATCTTATTTAAAAAAAAATGTTACTCTTATTACCAGCCCTTGCACCTAAGGAGAGATGATCAACATTTTTTAAGGTCATATTCGTTCGAATTTTTTGTTTATCAACTATCTTTTGCTTTACCTTCTGAGGCTTTTTTCTATTGTTTATACCTTTTTTTTGTTTGCTCATAATTCAGTGAACAAGAAGTTCACTATATAATGGAGAGATATAAGCTGGATGTTGACATCTGGTAAGGTGATTAACAGTTTTAGCGGTTGTTTGGGGTTGCTTTAGGGTCACCCTTTTATATTGACAACAAAAGTGGACATTAAAGCTGAACGACCGGATGAAGATGACGACAAAGTCGGTTAAGTTTCTTTTCCTGTCTATTCTTATTGCTTTTTAGAGTACTTATATATTGTCGAATTCGCCGACACAAACTTTTATAGTTTTTTTTTACGATTTGCTAACATTGGGTTTGAAAAAAGTTACCACCAGGGGATCAAAGGAATGATTTTCCTCAACTTTTGGGGTTAAAAAAGGGGTGCTAAATGCTATATTGTAACTTGATGTTTATTGCAGGTTGATTTTGAAAATATTACTGCTTGCGTTTGGTTATTCATTTGTGGAATTTATTCCACTTGCTTAAAAGTAAAAATCTCACTCTGGAACTTCACAACAGCTTCCAAGACTTATCAGCCTGTTTCCAGGATCATTTAAAGAGGTATCTTCGAATGGAGGTGGACAACATGACGAAGATGGAAGAACAAGCAATAAAGATCCAGTTTCGGTAAGTTTTGTTACTATTCTTTCGTATTCTCCATTTGAGATTGAGAAAAATGACCTTTATAACCTTCTTTATTCTCAGGTCGAGTGTGGATCGAAGGCAAGAAACATTCACTATTCAGAGCCCCTACAGGCTCCATCCGTGAAATGGATCAAATGTTGAAACACCATGATCAACAAGTTCAAGCAGCAGTAAGACGTGCACGAGATAAAACCAAAGTGACAAAAGTAGAAGCTGAGAATTCATTCTTTTCTGGTCGATGACCCTTCAACACGCACATGTATTATCAACACGTTGCAGGCAAATTCAGGTATAATGAGAAACCTTTTAAATATTTATACCCGACGCCTTCTTCTGTTTGTGACTTTAGAGCTCAAGTTGTATTTATTATTGCTTGATTAATACCAGACCTGTCATACCTACCTTTTGCATATATAACACGTCTTCATTTTATGGCAGTATTCTTTGTAGCATCTGGATGGTACAACGGATATAACTAGGAATGTTCATTTCAGAAAACCTAATGAGCATGAAAGAAGATGTTATACCGTGGTATCTTGGCCTTACTTTCTTACTTTGAGTCATTTGAGTAGTTTTAGGTGTAGGTGCCTCAAAATTAAGGGGTTTTAACTTTTAATAGCCATGGATTTTAGTTTCACTAGAATGAAAGTAAGTGTATTGAAATCAAATGAAAAAAACTGTTTATATCCTCGAGTGAAAAAACTTGATTTGATTTTTGTTATGTGCAGAGGAAGAACGCATTGTTGAAAGATTACAAGGGGAGTCGGAAGTCATCAGTTTTTGTCGATAAATGAATTCGAGACCAGGTGATTGTCTGCATTTGGTAGCTTAATTAAGGATTAGTAGTATGTTATGGATAACATGTTGCAGTTACATTTAATCACTACTACAACCTTTTAGCGCCAACTGCCTTGGAATACCTTATACTAACTTACGATGCCTTATATCGTTGTAGGTGCGCGTGGACAAAAAATCACAGGTTGTTCCACCTCACATCAGAATACTGGCAACTACATGAGGTCGTGCAACAAATGATTCGTAACATGTCATGGATAATGTGTTGCAGTTACATTCACTTAATCGGGTTCATTTTTTTTTCTATAGGTATCACTTAATCAGGTTCCTCTTTTATTGAATTTCAATCACAGTTATTCTTATTTTGTTAAAAAGGTATTCCAGATTCTGGAACCAATACGTCACTAGAGATACAAAATTTGTATGCAACGACCCTTTAAGTTTGTAACTGATACCTGTAAAATGTAACATTAGTTTCTTTTCTCATGTTGGTTTTGTTTTTTTAATGGGTAAAAAGGCCGCTTTGATTTTGTGTATAGTATGCACTGTAAGTGTGCTCAAGAATTTTTGTAAGCGAATGGATCATGTCTGTTCTTTTATGAATCATTATATTTAGATGCTAATACTTTGTAAGTGAATGGATCATGTCTATTTTATTTTGAATCATTCACGTAACATGATTTCCTACAATGCAATGATCAACGGCATGAAACGACGCGCCGTCGCAACGCGGCGGGCCGGCGCCCCACTCGTTAATATTAAGACGAGGACATTTGAGGCAAAATTTACACAACTTAAGAGGGTTGTTGATATCAACGACCCTCTCATAAGTGGAGGAGTATATCTACTCTTTTAATAATGATATTACGCGATTTACCTTCTTCATCTTAGCCGTAGGACCAATCATTAGAGGTGGCCATGGGTTAGTTTCCTCTTAAGTATCGATTATATGTTTTAATGGTCACACACACGAATACACTTTAGCATGGTTTTATAAATCCTTATAGTTTTTGTAGTTGTAGCTTTGAAATCTAGTCACCATGCATAACCTTTGGACACAAAAATAATCCCATTATTCCCGTCTAAAAATCATTAATCACAATATAGAAACACATGATCTTTGTCTTAAAGCTTAATGTAAATTATCCTTTCCTTTTTAACTGTCATGTTATTTTTTCTCTTGTTATCAAATTTCTTAATCTTCACCATCAGTCCTTACCTATATTTGCATACAGTATGATCCATATCAGAATCAAGCCTACTAAATCGCACAATCTAGCCTGATCTTACACAAACATAAACTTGTTGTATCAAAAGAAAGGCGACAACTTCATCATATCATCAAAAAGTTCCAATATAGATCTTATATAAATCATATGATCCTAGGTCACGCAATTATATTAGTCGATATTGATTATAATAACAAATATCAGAAGTCCCGAAACATATAAATACAAAGTCAAGAAATAGAAACACACTTATAACAACATGGATCAAATGATTTCAATCACTCAAATTTGATTTACTTCGCTTGCTCAAGGTACTTTTTCTTCTCTTCGTCACTCATGAACGCCGTTATAGGAAAAGACTTTCCTACCCCAATCGGGACCTTGAAGTAAATTTTCGAGCTATTTTCATTCTCCATACTCATCTCGACAATAGGCACCCACATCATCAACTGTTTACTTTTAACCCCGGTCATTTTTTTCATCTTACATTTTTCAATATAAGCAGTCACCTCAGTAGCATAACTAACACGCGTATTAGTCCCTTCAAAAAAATGCTCATATGGAGCCTTTTGTTTCATCCAAACAAAACCTGTTTCTCGAACCCTACCACACTCCACAAGGTCTTTTAGTGGGAGGACACCTCTAGGGAAACCGAGCTCGTCTAAAAGCTCAACCGAATGGCGATGACACTCTTCGGCTCCATACACGATTTCGGCCCCATCTCTATTTTCTGCCATTTTATTTTGTACAAGTTGTGTGATATGAATTGTAGTAATGTAATTTGAATGAGTGTGACTGTGTGAGTGCATGAGCATTGGGTTTTATAGACTAAAAAATATACTAGTGGGCAGGGGTTGGGGTTTAATGTAGTTTGGTTGGAATGGTTCACCTAATTGAGGTACGGTTCGTGGGTGGTGAGCCACCTACATTTGTGTTTTGTGACTCATGGTATTTTGTACGTATCACTTTCTTTGGGTTTGGTTTTTTTGTTTGACTAATATTTTGGCTCACATTTATCTTCAAAAAATAAACAATAAAAAGTTTACTTCTTGCAAAAATAGGGTTGGTACTAGAAAACATTGACCGGTTCACGCGACTTTACAAAAAAGACAGTATGTGAAAAACAATATTAAGATGGTCACAACTAGCTTAAAAGAGTGTCCGACCGCTTTAAAAGACATGACATTCGAAATACAAAAACGTCTTCAAACATAGGTGCTTTGTTAATTTAATTTATACAGGTTTTAACCAAAATGATGGTTAAGAAAACTAAAGAAAAAATATGGGTTATATAATTTTTTTTTTTTTTTTTTTGAGCGAAGGGTCATATAAAACTGGTTAATTAATGTTTTGCTACTTTATCACTTGTCTAACATGTTACTTTGTTAGTGTAACACGTGTTTTCAACTACCAATTAAACGCCCTATGCTTATGGGTATCATTAATTGTTTATCAGTATGTTATGATGCAAGTTTTTAAAAGAAACAAGTATACTATCATGAGATGACATTTCATCAAAATGGTTTAGAAGAATTAAAGAAGGAAAAGTAAAACTCAAATAAAAATTGGGCTTTTTGGGTAATGAGTTTTAATTTCCTTCAAGGGTCCAAGTCCAGCTAATACATTTCCTACTTCTTAAATTCTAAATGACGTCTTACATATAAAAATGTGACACCCTTAAGCCCCAAATAATAAGGCTAGATCAATTTCTTCATATCTCAGCGTAAAACTAGG
The DNA here is from genome assembly GCA_014162995.1 of Artemisia annua. Lineage (NCBI taxonomy): Eukaryota > Viridiplantae > Streptophyta > Magnoliopsida > Asterales > Asteraceae > Artemisia > Artemisia annua. The sequence goes on along the minus strand of LBNU01018010.1, from coordinate 13,821 downwards.
ATAACGATACGTGGGGTAAACAGATGAGTTTTTCCTGATCAGGATACACGGGAAAAGGTGAACCTTTTTGACTTAGATGTACGCGGCTTAACCGGGTTAAGCTGGTTAGGCCCTATGAAAAACAACCACTTTTCTCTTTATTATATAGAAGATCACCAGACCTCTTATCAAGTAGTGATCCATTTTTTTTACTAGTCCTATGAAGGATTATGAATATACTTGAATATGCTTTGGACAATGTTTAAAAACCGTTGAACCAAAAAGATTCATACCAGTTCACTTATTTTAACCATTTGAGCCGTTAGCAACAAATTATAGGCTGATCAACGTCGTTTCGTTTCCATAGTTTGTTTTGTACCCTTCCTACGACAACAAGCCGATAAAGCAAACCACAGTTGCCGTTGGCCAAAATTTTACAAGATAGAAATTTACCTTGATGGGACTAAGGAAAGATAGGGGTTAAGTCACATCTATTGATAATGCATCATTCTAAAAGTGCTTATATAGATGATAGGACAATGACATTAATTTGATAATAACGTAACATTGACATTATTAATTTTGTTTCGGCATCATGTATCTGTTTTTGTGACAATTCTATGGAACGGATATAAGTGACTATCTATACTAATGCTAAACTTTATAATATGTATTTTCTTTCATGTTCATGTCTAATTGGTAATTGTTGTATGGTAAAGATCTAAACTTTATTCGCCTCGAGATACTTTATACAACGGTGAAATATCTGCTGAAACAAAATCGACACTCTTTTACTAATTCACAAACACTCAAACATGTGATATACTAATAAAAGTAATTTTTCAAAAATATCCTTAGAACTCCCACCAGTTTGGATGGTTTGGAACGAGACTGCCCCTTTGGTCTTCAGTGTCTATAATTCTGCCATCGTCTTGAGCATATGAAGTGTTATCCTTAAAAGGATCAGTTATTTGATGGTTATAGTTTTCTGAAAGAAGTGTTGAATTGTTTGTCATTGACAAGGATATCATACCACTAAGTTCTTTGTTACTGCTCTTGTTGGTGAAGTCGTGTCTTGTAGTTATGTTTCCTTGCTGTTTTTTCGCTAGTTCTCTTAGTGTCTGTAACTGTTGATCAAATAGCATGGTTCCTTGTTAGCATAACTAGTCGTAATTTCGACCCATTTACAAAATTTTTATGAAATAAGCTACACGAGACTGCTTGTTTAAAACAGATTATATTGCTCACAAATAATGAAATAAACAGTATGGATAACCAATTATTAAGAAGATAAGTTGTTCTTATAAGCAATTCCAAACACCCCATTGAACTTAATTTATGATGTCCTATTATCACACTAATTATATATAAAAACAATAAACCCTTACAAAAGAATTTCAAAAACTACCTTTGAACCGTCTCATAAGTCCCAACTTACTCGACCCACTCATTTTGCAACTATTATGATACCTGGGTAAGGAGCGCCTGATTTTCTTCTTTTAACGACTCAGATTTAGACGCTAGAGTGTCATAGTTTTGCTGCAAGTTGTTATACTCTATCTCAGTCTGCCTCGACTTTGATCGAGCTCTTCTATTCTGGAACCATATTGCCACCTGGTGAGGATGAAGCCCGAGCTTGTTTGCAAGTTGTTGCTTCATCCTTAACTCAGGCCTTGACTGTGTCTCAAACACGTACTCAAGGAACCGGATTTGTTCATCACTGAACCTTCTCCTTCCCTCATTCTTGTTTTTAGTCGTTCCTATAGCCAACATTGTTGACGTGCTTGGTTTTTTTTATTCGAAATTAAAGAAACTCTACTTATATATAGAGTGGAAAAACTTATGCTTTTAAGCACAGGTGTGCGTACCACTTTGAAGTTGACATCATTCTTACCGTCTATTCCACTTCNTTTTTTTTTTTTTTTTTTTTTTTTTTTTTTTTTTTTTTTTTTTTTTTTTTTTTTTTTTGAAAATGTATTACACATGTTATACAAAAAATAAAAAATAAAAATGAAATTACTACTGTTATCCAGTGATTCCTCAAAGACAAAGACTGCTCGCGGTTTTTTGGCAGGCATAGAAAATTACTAAAATATGAAAGATGCGCAAAATTTAAAAGTTCAAGAGATTGGTGCGATATAATGAATGATATTTCTGTATAAATATGTGAAGATGATACTGCTTATTCACACGATATATCTAATAATTGATAAGAAAAATCAATTTGGAGCCCAAATGAATATATGTAGGCAGCACAGTTTTGAGGCAAACGACTACATGTTTTTACCTGAACGTGCAACCCGCCAGGAACATTTTGTGGACTGTTTAAGGGTCTTGCTATTAATTAACCAGGTATACTACGTACCGGACTTAGGCCAACTAACTTAATTCATCCACTATTTAGCTTGCAACTCCTTTGATGATGTTTAAGAGTTGATATTTTTTACAGTTCGCTTGAAATGCTTCTCGTATATGCCCAAAATCATATTTTAGGCCCAATCAGCAAAAACTAGCTAGACCATTCAACTTATTTTCATCTAAGCTCATTTTTTTAACTTTACGCATTCAATCTATTAATATGTCCGCCCCATGTCGATCATTACCTTTACAAGGTTCAGATTCTATTCCAAGTTCAGTGGAACTTACTTAAGATGCATTCTAACACAGTTTTTCGGTAATTAAGTAACATTTTTACGTTCATTATAACATTGGTAATATTTGGGCTCATGAGAACTAACATCATCTAGTGTACGTAACATAGTATCAATTATTGTGCAATAAAATTCTAAGAGTTAGATGTGTATATAATGGACAAAAAAGGGGGCAGATGGTCTAAGTGAGATGGAGACTGGTGTGACATAGATATCATCATATTGGTCACGTACTCACATATATCGCTAAATTGAGATGTTAGGTTTACGGAGACTTAAGTTTATCCTTTTGTTGTTTGCCATATGACAACGTTTTCATGTTGATAACGTCTTGATGGTTGTCTATCATTGTGTGGTTGATTCATCTGAACCAAATTTTGTGACAACAACAAAAAGTTATATGATTAGAAACAATATTAATAAGGTCGGAGTGAGTACGTGGATGAACCGTGAATGTTTTCAAAGTGACTATTATTACGTTTAAATATGTATGTCAATGTCTCAATATGATTTGATCGGTTGAGTTATATTCAGAAATCTTCTTACGATTTTTTTGCAAGATTTGTTTATTTTTTGTCGTAAAAAATGTAAAAAAAGTTAATCAAATTTACCAAGCATACAGTACAAATAATACAATTAATGATTACATTTTTAACACCCGAAAAAAAAATTAGCCTAATTTGTTTTTTCTGAATTTTCTAAAGTCTAGTGAATGAGCATTTTTGTTAATGTTTAGTAGTTTTGCTGTAGACTGTAGTACTTAGTACTGCTTACCAAAGTCGAAACATTTCATATATGCATGTCATTGAGGGTTTTTACAATCCAACGTCTCTTTTCATCTGATGATTATTTTTGTTAAGTTTTTGAACGCAATTTTTGTGTTGCTATCAAACATACTTCTAACTTTCTAAGTTCCAGGAGATTTCATATGAGTATGGCAGTAAATGCCAATTAAGTAAATGGGCCTAGTGGGCTATGTAGTTACTGGGATAGGTTACATACTTACATTATAGCTCAAGATAGTGTGTTTTCATTGTTGTTTATCGGTTCGGCTATTGTTTTTCTTCAGTTTATTCGGTTCGATTAGTTTGGTCAATTTTTTTGGGGTAAAACTGAGAACCAAACCGAACCAAATTCAAATTGAATTAAACCGAGCTGAAAATCAAATTTGAATTCAATTTGATTTTCAGGTTAACTCGAATAACCCAAATTACATAGTTTATATTTTTTTCATTCAATTATATATATTTTAGCAACAAAAAAAACATTCATGCTTAAAAAATGTAATTTATGTTTGAATTTTTTTTTCTTTTTTTAACAATATATATATATATATATATATATATATATATATATAGGGTCATGTTCAATGCAGAACCACATTTTTGTACAGAACTTACAGAACCACTTTAAACCAATCACAATTTAGCATTATTAAATATTTGCATTTAATTCAAAAAGGGTATAATAGTCTAAACACATTTTGTCTTTTTTTGAATTTTTTATTAAAAAACTTTTTTTAATAACTGCCTAATTTTCGGAATTAATTTTTTATTATTATTTTTTTATATATTTTTTTCAGTGTATATGTTTTCAGTAGAAAAAAATGAATGCATATGTGTTTTTTTTAAAACATTGTAAATTTTATATGTTTCTAGCATACATTTTTTGCTTCGAAAGGTGATTGCACAAATGTTTCTAGAGTACAATTCCTTAATCTTCATAATTTATAACAAAAAACATAAACATATATATGTAACATCTAAACTAATAACAAACCAACAACATAAATATATAAACAAAATTTGATATCGAATGAAATTCATTTCAAATACAATTGCAACTGGTTTATATCAAAAACATGGGTGCACTCTTCTAAAATCATATGTGCACGCTTCACTTTCTCTTCAAATTCATTAGAACATATGAGTACCCTTGCAAGGACATATGTGCACGATGCACTTTCTCGTCAAATTCATTAGATTATTTGTGCAGCCCTTTCGATAACATATATGCACAACTTCCAAAAACATATGTGCACGCTTTACTTTCTCGTTAAGTTCATTAGAACATATGTGCCGGTCTTCCAAAAACATATGTGCACGCTGCGATTTTTTTGTAATCACCTGATTTAACTGCACATTGAAAAGAACATATATGATTATTATAACATTTAAAAAGTAGTAATGATAATTGTATCTATATCTTTTTATGCCAAAACTAAACAATCTGCTATGAATTTCTTAATTAGTAAATTGACAACTCCAATACAAATTAATTAATAAAGTATGTGAACACAATACAAATCGAATCTCTATTTTTTAGACCTATACAGCAACATCAATAACAAACTACAAATAATGATAAATATTGTTTCTATCAAGCCTTGTTATTATATACAGATTAACTACAAATCGCATATATTTAAATCAAAATATTAATAGCCGGAATAATTAAAACTATATAGTAGATCCACGAATTGTAAATTGATTATTGAAAACATTATAGTAGATCCAATATCCACATTTAAACAGATAAATCTTTTATCATAATAAATAGTCAAAACCATGCTTTGAATTTAATCATAACCCTTTCAAAACTAGGAATATATAATAATCTACAAAGTCAATAGATTAGAATTTAAAACTAATAAACAAAACTCAGACTTTATAACATAATCGTGTACCTTTTTCATTAATGGAAGCCGCGATCGATTTGTTGAAAACATCTTGATCAGATTCGAAAACCACCAGATCTAAGCATGCTAGACGACTTCAGGTATCATTTTTGATTGTATTTGTTTCAGTGGTGTCGACTTTGGTACTTGGTGGTGGTGAGGGTTCTTGGCGGCGGTGACGAACCATCAAAGGCGGATATTCATGGCGGCGGCGGTTTATATGATGGTGGGGAGATGAAGAGTGGCTAGGTTTTTTTTAGGAGAGAAGGAAATAATTTCACAGGTTGAGAGAAGATGGTTTCAACTTTCAAGCATAGTTTTACGGTGGGTACAAAATACCTAAATTGCCCTTTTTGCTTTATTTATTTATTTCTATTAATTACATAAAGACCCTCATCTTTTGTTTAATTGCAGTTCTGTCACTTTTAATATTAACCTTTGATCAAACTAATCTAATGGCCCAGATTGATTTATATGGTTCTGTAAAGTTCTGTACAAAATTTTGGTTCTGCATTGANTAGTAGTTATCTGTAGTAGTATACTATCTTAGTATTATACTATAGTACGCTATATATATAGTAATATGTGTGTAGTGTGTGTGGTGTGTGTGGGTGTGTGTGTGTGATGTGTGTGTGTGTGTGTGTGTGTGTGTGTGATGGTGTGGGTTTGCTGTTTGGTTCGGTTTTCATTTTGCCAAAAAGAATAATTAATTTGATTATGTTTGGTTCAATTTGGTTGTGGAAAATTAGATCCGGTTACAAATTCGATTCGATTCGGTTTTGATTCCTGTGAATATTACCTGATTTGTGAACACCTTTGTTTCATATATCATGTTTCATTGTTTTGTACTTTTGTCTTCTTTAAACTTTAACTTGTGCTATTAATTATTAGGTTGCTCTCTATGCCCAGTTAGAAGTTAGAACAAACGGTGCGTTTGGTATGTTGCCATTAATGACAATGGGTATGAGTTTGATAGTAGTGGTGGGTCTCTCACTTATGAAAGATCCATAGGTGGCTCTCTTGATATATATGGAGTATGGATTATATCTATCATTCATTACTATAGTGGTGAGCCCCCTCATCTTAAACAAACACCTTTAATCACTTTCATAGTAATAGTCTCATTTTCATAGTGGGATACCAAACGCACCCTAATATTATGCAAGGTGATGAGCTAGTTAGAACAGATTGACTTGTGCTATATAAAATGTTATTGCCACTCTTAATACTCAGTTTACTAAGTAGAACAGATTAATATTTTAATTTTAAATTATTTTAATTTCAAATTTATTTTAATATCAAATTTAATTTGAACTATAATTGATTTAGCTGTTTCATTCATTTATCAGCATCTTTCATATTCTTTAGAATAATGTTCATTAAACCATAAAAATATTAGTATCGGTTTCTATCTTATTTATAAAGTAATCCCACATTCATCATTATCAACAATGGACAGAGACGTCTCCGTTAACAATTTTGCTCAATTTCTTAATCTCTTTATGCTTTACATAACAATCTCTATTTTGTTTTCTTGCATTTTTATGTATGTTTAATCAATACATGCAATATGATTAGATTAAATGTAGTATAAGAATGAGAGGTGATTTGCACACTTTGATTTGCATGCACTACTGTACAAGCTGATGAAGAAGGATATGAATATAGTACAACTGTGTAAAACATAAAATGATATATCCCAATAAGAACGAAAGTGTACAAATCTATTTCAAATATATATATATATATATATATATATATATATATATATATATATATATATATATATATATATATATATATATATATATATATATATATATATATATATATATATAATAAAAAAAAAAATAATAATAATAATAATATGATATTGATAAACATAACACATACCTTTTGTATGTCAAAAGCTGGGAGTTATGTTCGGATTCAAGTTTCATCCCCAAGTCTCATTTCAAACTAAAGGAAAGATAAACAAAATGATATGTTAGGGACGAGCATTTTGACCTGAATCGTGGTATCGAACCAGAACCGTACAGGTACCGGTTCCCATTACACGGTACGGTACCGTGACTACAAAATTAGGGTGGAAACAATTTGGTACCTTCAAAAATGGTAGGGGATATAAACTGGAAATCCTGGTTTTGGTACCGGAATACAAAATGAGTTATTTTTTGAATAAATTTTGAGATCTAAACAAAGGGCTATCACCTTCTTTGGCCAGATCTTTTCATATGGCTTCAGCAAGGTGTCTATTCTGAGGCTTAGGAAAATGAAGTAGCTCCGGGTATGGCGGCCTCCTTACCCCCGCTACACTCTCACTCCAAGCTACACCTGCTGAGCAAGATGCATTGCGATTTCCTCTTCAATCCTATTAGTCTCTCTCATGCATACTTCACTGAAAAAGATGACTAAAAATGCAAATACAAAGTTGGAGAAAAAAAAGACTCCTAAACAGTTTGTGGCAACAGTTGACCCTTTACAAACCCTTTTTAAATTATGCATATTATCAATCAATAAAATCATCAATTTTACATCCATAAACTAACCCGATCATCATCAATCATATTTCAGTAATTCTAATGATTTATTGTTAATGATTTATGTTTATTGTTAATGATATCTTGGTTAAATACAAACATGATTATGTACCCGACATTATTCACTCACAGTATTTATTTAGTGAGTTATGCTTATTGCTAGTTAATCTTGTTTTCTAAGACGAAACATAAATAACAATATTTATCTTCGGCCTTTGTTTGTTTGATTTGGTTTTAAAAAAGGGGAAAACCTAAATATGTATTGTTTTCTTGGTAACGAGTATCGGTACCAGAATCTCGTTTGGTATGGTACCGTTACACAAGTTTGTGCTTGAGAAAAATACGTTACCACCAACTCGGTATGGGATTGGTACCGAGCTCATCCCTATAATATATCTTTTAATTGGTTGTCTTGTTTAAGAGTCACATATCATAGTTATTTTTTTTTTTGAACGGCGGGTTAGTTATTGGCTCGAGTTAGTGTCGCATCCTCGGGCAGATTAAAACAATACACTTGTATACACAGTACACAAGTTAGGGATATAATACAAATTATCATAGAAACAAATTGTGATTAAAATTATGAATTTGTTTTGGAGTAAAAAATGAAATCATTCGATGAATTAGTTGTTTACTCATGTTAACTTAGAAAACCATTCAACATATTGGTTAATGGTTTAAATGTACTATAGATATGTTTTAGCAAACATTAAGTGTTTATAGTAAATTACCTTGTTCGTGCTTGTGGTTGTGTTGACCTAAGAGGTTCTTCCCTGGCCCTAAAAAAATGCATTGTTGGTCCCTAAATGCCAAACATTATCCACCACTAGTCCCTCCCTTATGATGATATTAACATTCGTTAAGTGTTAAGTGTTTACACTGTTGGAATATGTGAATAATATAAAACTACTAAACACATAAACATCTAAGAGTACGCAGCGGAATAGATCAAATACAAGTAATTAATTAACCAAACATAAAAAGGAAATGCGTACCTCAAAAGCTTCCAAGAATGAGAACTTATAAACCCTAGGAAAGGGCTTATATGAATCGACTAATAGATAGTNATTGATGAGTGTGTAAATACTCATCATTTTTGTCTTATCTGAACTGCCAAAACATCCAAAAACACCCAATAATGCATCAAAATAGTGAAAATATTCCAAAAGTGTGTTTTATATGTTTCAAATGCAAAAAGATAAAAAACAGGTAAAAAAATAATCAAAGTTTGCATAATTGGCAGTTTCAGTCCCTCAACTATCAAGAATTGACAAAACTAGTCCCTAAGCATTTATTTTCAATAAAAAGTCACCAAAGGTCCTTTTGAAATCACAAATAATCATATTTAGTCCTTTGGTGGCAAGTTTGCAAAAATTACACATATAGTCCTTCAAGTTTCAAAATTGGCAGAAATGGCCCCTGAGCGAATATTTTGAATGAAAAAGTCATTTATGGCCCTTAGAGATTAAAAGTTATCACAAATGGTCCTTGGGTGTGAAATTTGGTGAAATTACAAAACAGGTCCCTGTACTTTGGAAATTTGGCAACAATGGTCCCTGGATGTTCAAAAATGGGAATTTAACACTTATGATCCTTTGGTTATTCAAGATGGCAAGAATAGTCCTTGTGAACAAGTTAGGAAAAGTGCCAAATTCAGCCCCTAAACTTTCAGCAAAGTTACATATTTGGTCCTTGGGCTAAAACTACTAAGCAAAACCAAACGGACCTTATTTATTATTATTAGCCCAACAAACAAACCCAACCCCTTTTTATAATAATACCAGCCCTTTTTTTGGTCAAGTAAGTCAAACAAACACCCCTATTCCCTCTTCTTCCCCAACTTGCCTGCACACCAGGTCACATCCATCATTCCCACCATCCTGGTCACTTCCACCGCCCACTCCACTACCCACCTAACAAGACAACAAGAATTTAATGCCACCACCCCCACAGGTCCCAATTGCTCTTTCTCATTTTTGGCGCCAAAACCAACCAACGGTCTAGATTGAATTTCTCTCATCCAATGGCTGTTTTTATTGCTGGGAAAAGACAAAGGAGTGGCCAGAACCCTAATTTTCACTTATAAAAGGGCAATGGAAGCAAGGAAGCAAGTGTGTAGTTTTTTACTTAGTAGTAGTTATGTAAAATTATTTGTAAACTTTAGTTTTAATGTAATTCCAGTGTAATCTTTAGCTAAGTTCCAGTGTAACTTTCAAGTTATTTAATAGAAATTCCAAGTTTGCATTTTAAACTCAAGTGTGCCACATTTTTAGTAAATTTTCCAGTTAGCTTAAATATTGTTAGAAAATGTTGTTTACTGATCATTTGGACTCATTTCAGCTTAAGTATAAGCTTTTATAAGCTTTTAGTGGATAAAAAATAGTTTTAGTATAAATCATCAAAAATCACCAAAAAATAGTGAAAAATAAAAAAAAAAGTGAATATGAAGATTGAAGCAAGGAGTGTGGTGAAATTTGGATTGGCAGGGTATTAGTGCCTCATGGGAGGCTTTAGGAAGCAATTTTGGTCCTTGGTACCTTAATTCTCAGTGTGGATCATTTGTAAGTCCTTATTTCCAATTTTTTGCCATTTACTGTTCAGTCTGTTCTATCCTGTGTTCATCTATGTTTTCATATTTATTTAAGTGTTATGGAGTGATTTAATATCATTATGTCCTAATTTGTTAGTGTAATCCTTAGTTGCTCAGTTTTCCCTACTTCACTGTCAACAATGCTTATTGTTGATCCATGGTTATAAGTTGTTTGAGTTTACATATCTGTGCTTAATTGATCTTATCTCATCATGATGTAACAGTAGGCGTTGGTATTTTGGCTTGAATCCTTCATTTGTTTTGAAATCACAAATTAAGTCATCTATAGGGAGTGTTTGGATTAGCCTGTTCCAAGGGGTTCAAGCCTGTCATTGTTGTTATTTTCAGTTCAAACATGCTTCATTAGTTCATATTAGGATATCTAAGTCAATAATTTCAGTGGTCATTCAGTAGATAGTCAAAATTACTTTCGAATCCATCTTATGTGTTCACTGTCAAGGACTGTGATTGCATAATCACTCATTTTAGTTCATATGTGGTTGTTATAGCTTATGTTAGTCTCTCATTAGCTTATTATTACATTCTCAGTCATTATATTAGGATCAAAGTTCACCAAAGTCAAAAATTCCATAATTCTCAAAAAGTTAAAATTTTCAGAAAAAAGTTTTTGAATAAACTTTGGAATTTCATGTAGGGTTTAATATTGAGTTTCATAATTTGTGCTTTTGGATATTAGATATTTTGTTGCTTGTCTTAATCATAGTATTTTTTATAATTTTTATTTCGCTTGTTTAACTGCTTATTGTTTAGCTTTTATTTGCTTCTTTTTCTGAAAAGTACCCAAACAGCATGAAAGTTTTTGAATTTTCATTTCTTCAATTTTGAACCAAATCTGATAAAGTTCTGGGAAAATGTACTCTTATATATTTCTTACTTAGTGGTATTTTTATTTTAATTTTTAGATTTTTTTTT